>BLSH010536794.1:54166-83681 GCA_018402905.1 Glandirana rugosa | reverse complement strand
AGACAGCTCCTTTATCTTTACCATTGTCACACATGAAGAGGGAATAACAGGTGGCTTTTTATAAAACCAAAATGTTCATTTATTGGCTCATTTGGGTCACATGGGTGGAGGCAATTCATCACAGGTGATCCTCATTTGAGATCTGCAACAGGTGAGCCAAATTGGGTTTCCATACTGATTTGCAGCAAAGGGTGCCAATACCACTGACAAGGCAAGCATTATGGTTTTCTCTGTTTTCCTCATAATGTTTATCTTTTTAAATGTTATTTATCATTTACAGTTTTTTGTCAAACACAAGCTATCTGTAGTAATATGTTGGTTAATTTGATACATTTCCTTCAGTAGATATTCCACAATATGTACATAAACTTCATGGGTGCCAATAATGGTGAGCAGGACTGTATATATATATATATATATTTTTTTTTTTTTTTTAATTTTCAGTTCTGGTTAGAAGAGATAACATTTCTATGAAGTTTATTTCTGCCAGCAACCTCATTAGAGAGATTTTCCCTTAAAGGGTAACTCCACATTCATGGGAAAAATAGCAATAATATAGTGCATACAATTTCAATATAGTTGTATATTGATTGAATGTTATTAAAAAAATGACCTTTCCTTTTCGACCTGCTGTTCTGTAATTTTCTGTAAAATGCAATACAGCAGCCTGGAGGTGTTCTGTACACAGAATGTGTAAAGAACACCTCCCAGAAACATAATTTCCTGCTTGTGTGATTGGCTCACTGATTTTCCCCCAAGTCTACACTAAGATATAATTCAGATTTTAGGCATCCCCTTCAACAAAAATGTAATATTTGGAGAGATACTCCCAATAGGAAATGTTCCATATTAGAGCCATGCAAGTGCAGCAGCTGATTGATAATTATGAAACCACTCCCAATAAATTCACTTTCCACATGGGCACAGACAAATACAAAGTGATTTCTTCAGAATAGCAAAAGGTAGGAACCTGCAACAAAGTTTATCCTTGTTATGTACATAGATCCCCAATGTTGCAATGTTTTTTTCTAGGGTTGTCCCGATACCAATACTGAGCATTTGCACGAGTACTTGTACTCGAGCAAATGCTCCCGGTGCCTGTTCCGATACTTGGACACTCTGGGATGACCGGAGGAGGAGGGGGGCTTAGTAGCACAGAGGAAGACACAGAGGGGAGGATACAGGGACAATCAGGAATGATCGGTGTGGCGGTGGGGGAAATTACAATCAGTGATCTCCCCTCCGGGGCATTCAGCTGCTTTATTGCAAGCCACACAAAGAGAGTGTCCCTGTATCCTCCTCTGTGCTACTCTGGGCCCCCCTCTTCCTCCGGTTCCCTTGTCCAACTCCGTGTTCTCCTCCAGTCCCCCCCTCCCTCCGGTCCCGATCTGTCCTCCTCCACCCCCCCTCTAGTCCCGATCTGTCCTCTTCCGGTCCCCCCCCTCCGATCCCCTCTGTCCTCCTCCGGTTCTCCCTTTGTCCTGGGATTGTTCAGGATGGAGAGTGGAGGAATGAGCCAGTAAATCTGTCATTTACTGGTTCCTTCCTTTTCTGAATGGACAGAGTCAGTGACTCTGTCCATTCATAACTGAGCATTGTAAACTGCGCTTACAATGTCTCAGTATATGAATGGGGAGGAGCCGCTGTCTCCTCTTCATTCATCTTCAGTGCAGCTGAGGCTGCTGAAGAAGGGACTCGGAAATCTCTATCCTCAGCTCCTTTCTCCCTGTCTCAAAGGGGAGATGTTGGGGGATCGTCCACTCCCCCCCCAAAAAAAAAACATTGTAAGAAAATATAAATTGTAAAAAATAATAAAAAATGAATTATAAAAAATAAAATTGTGAAAAAAAATTAAAATTTAAAACTGCTGACAGTCCACGCCTCATCAGCGCCACCTATCAATGCCCATCAGTGCTGCATATTAGTACCACTGTCACATGACATTAAAAAAAGTATCAGTAATCGTGTCGGCGAATACTTGAGAAAAGGTATCGGTACTTGTACTCGGTCTTAAAAAAGTGGTATTGGGGCAACCCTATTTTTTTCTCAACAAAAGTGAAGTTACTCTGGCCATAGACAGATTGAAATTCCTTGCTGAACCGGCTGCATTTCGATCAGTGTGTGGACATCCCTATTTGACAGAAATCAATTTGTCAAATGGACACACTGGAAAACTTTTGTCGACAGCAGATAGCCCCACTGTCAGAAACAATGTACTAGAAGGAAGGACTCCTCCATAAACCTCATTTATGTAGCTGGAGAAATCTCTTTGAAATATTTTTTCTTATCTATGGCCATCTTTACTTCCTGTCTCACCAACAGTAGGACAAAAAAGTGAAGGAAGAACAGGAGGACCACAGACAGCAACAACATTTTTTCAGGAGTTCTAAACCATGAACATTCTCACAAAAATGTTGAGAGGTTTTCCATCACTTCCTTTTTTGTAGTGCAGTATTGAGAGAACCTTGGGCACAAGTGTGGGCACATTATGTGTGTGAGTCATTTCTAGGGGTAAAATTCTCTCGTACCACTCCAGATTTGGGAGTTGTCGCTTTGGAAGACTATAACTGCTGAAAAGATACAATAGAATATTTACAAAAATGTGAGGGTTGTACAGGTATAAGTATAGGTACTGTGAGAGATTAGCTCGTGGGTATCATTTTTTCTGAGGAAATTAGTCAATGTACAGGCAACTTTCTTTCAAATCTGGCGGCTTGCCAGGTTTATTGGTAAAAGATTTGCAGGTTACAAACAAACAAAACAGAAAATAAGTCCTTGCCATCCGGCGCTAAACTAAACATTATAGTTTCCTCACTATAGGGTGTGGGGCTGAAACATAAGCCAAAATGTAAATCTTTGTCTTTTAAAGTGCAAACAGAAACAGAGCTCCCTCGGATCCCTCTCTGTGTTCCAGGTCAGAGCTCTAGTGAGATCTCTTCCTGATTATTTAGTTTAATACGTTTTTTATTGAGAATATGCAACAGGTTTACATCACATAAAGGACAGACACCAAGAAATCAGAGCCAATTCTGTCATCATGACAAACATCGAGTCAAGCATATCCTATACCCGGTATCTATACTTCTTCCTCTGGTGAGGAGATGAGGGAGAGTCTTTGGGCCATCGCGGAGACGCTCGGGTCACTCTTACGAAACACTCTATGTTACCAAGCTTCAAGTAATCCTGTAAGTTAACATTTAAGAGATAAGCTCAGCATAAGCAGACGTGTATTTAAAGGCGAACCAGCAGGCCCATATCATGCTTGAGATTAGCAGTTTGTCCCTCAGATTGTATGTAAGGTCTGGGAAGCCCTGGATTTTCTTAACCAGTTGTAGGATAGAATTCCAATATGGTTGGATAAGTGGGCATCGCCACCAGATGTGGGCATGTGTAGCTTGCTCCCCGCAACCTCTCCAGCAAAGAGCAGACGCACTTGGGTAAATCTCCTTGAGGCGTGCTGGGGTAATATTCCACCTAGTTAAGAGCTTGTAGATGGCCTCTGCTGCTTTTGAGACCATAGAGGAAGTGTGTGAAAGTTCAAGAACCGTAGCCCGCTGTTCATCCGTAAGCGGGTGGTCCAAGTCTTTTTCCCACGCAGTCATAGGCAGGAGACTATTGTGCTGCGTTATTTGGTGAAGGAGGGCATCCTTGGTTGGTAACCAGTGAGCGAAGTGGGGGTCTATTTGGCCCGGGCGAAAGTAATCATGACCCAGAATTGGCATCAGGGGTGAGTTATGTTGCCAATTATAACGTTTATGCAGAGAGTCCCAGGTGGAGATAGTAGACTTTGTTAACGGGGACATGGATCCAGCCATTTGTCTGTGTTGACGGGGTAACCAGATCTGAGTAAAGGGGTCTGTACCACACGGATCATGTTCAAGTTGAATCCACAGCTTAGTGTTTACCTTAAATTTCCAGTCTGAGATCCGTTGCAGGATCACTGCATGGTGATACTTTTTGAAGTCTGGAAGGGCCAGCCCCCCGCATGCTTGTGCCTAGACAAAATAGAACGGGAGATCCGTGGGTGTCTACGTTGCCATACGTAACGTGTAATTAGTGTAGATAACGTTGTGAAAAAACCTGGAGGAATTCTGTAAGGAAACATCTGTAAGAGGAAGAGCACCCTAGGCAGCACATTCATTTTTATTACATTAATCCTCCCTAGCCAGGAGGTAGCTAGCCGGGTCCATTTATGGAGGTCTTGTCTAATTGTGTTGAGTAGTGGGATAAAGTTCACTTGAAAAAGAGCCTTAAGTTTTGGGGTCAGGAATATACCTAGGTATTTCAAGACAGTAGGCTGCCAGGTAAATGGAAAATGTGGCTTAAGATTATTTACAACCGACTGAGGAACCGACATGTTGAGTATTTCAGATTTAGACAAATTCATTTTGAAATTTGAGAGCTGGCCGAAAAGTGTAAGGGCTTCTAGTAAGTTAGGCAAGGTTATAGATGGCTGCTGCACATAAAACAAAATATCATTGGCATAAGCCGCGTACTTGTGTTCATGTCCATTGACAGTTATGCCGTGGATATTGGGGCAGTGACATACTATCGATAAGAATGGTTCTAGAGATAGGGCGAAAAGGAAAGGGGATAGGGGGCATCACTGCCTTGTGCCTTTGAAAAGAGTAAAAGTTTCGCTCAGCATATTCCATTGATGCGTATCTGGGCTGTGGGAGATCTATAGAGGGCTCCGATCATGTTCAACATTTTTGGTCCCAATCCAAAGCAGGAAAAAGTAGTCATTAGGTATTCCCAGTCCACCCTATCAAATGCCTTTTCAGCATCAATGGACAACAAGTGGGTGGACTGGGAGCTACCGTGAGCGTGTGATATCGGAGACAGTGTACGTAAAGCGTTGTCTCGTGCCTCTCTCCCTGGAATAAATCCAGACTGATCCCCCGAGACCCAGCTAGGCATCAGAGGAAGTAGCCTGCTCACCAGGACCTTTGCGTATAGCTTCGCGTCTACGTTAAGTAAGGATATAGGTCTATAACTTCCGCAGACTGTAGGATCCTTTCCCTGCTTAGGCAGAACTGTAATATGAGCATGTAAGGTCTCAGGTCTAGGGTTTTCCCCCGTGGACAGCGTGGCAGAGTATTTTTTAAGTGGGGGGAGGCATAATATCTGCAAAAGTACGGTAGTACGTTACCGATAAGCCGTCCGGACCCGGGGCCTTACCCCTGGCCATGGACTTCAAAGCTGTCCATAGCTCCGCAACAGTAATCTCGGAGTCTAAAGACTCTAAATCCCCCACCGGCAGCTGCGGGAGGTTGGCACTTTTAAGATAATCTTGAATCGGGGTGCTACGGTCTCCCCTATTGTCTGAAGCAGTATGGACATGATACAGATGCTGGTAGAAGGATTTGAATGTATCTGCTATGGATTTTGTATCTTGTATGAGGTCATTGGTGGCTTTAATTTTGGGAATGAACATTGCCGATTTTTTTTCTTGAAGGGATCTAGCCAGCAATCTACTGGGTTTGTTGCCCCATTCATACAATTTTTGGGAGAACTGCCTAAGGACCTGTTTATGTTTTAAATGGTAAAGGTCTTTTAATTCTTCCCTTTTCTGGGTAAGCTGTAGCATTAGATTTGCGGTGTTGGACAGTTTGTGATCTTTCTCTAATTGGTAAATCTCCTGTAAAAGGGCGATTTGGGCAGCTAATCAAGACTTTTTCTTCTGGGATCCTAATTCTATCAGTTTGCCCCTAATGAAAGCCTTGTGTGCTTCCCACACCAGGCCAGGGGAGACATCTACCGTGGTGTTTTCAGTAAAGTATATTTTCAGATCTTTGTCTAGTTGAAGGCGGTCAAGGGGATCTAACAATAGATTGTCATTAATTCTCTAATTAGCGCATCGATTAGAAGTTGTGGGGATCTGTAGATCCACACACATGGGGGCGTGATCAGAGACCATGGTAACATCTATAGAGGCGCGCTTAAGCAAGTGTAGGTGATGGTGGTCTAAGAAGATGTAATCTATTCTAGAGTGAGTACGATGGACATGGGAGTAATGAGTGTAGTCTTTGTCCGATGGGTGCATAATCCACCAGGTATCCATCAATTGGGTGGACTGCAAGCGTTTACGCAAAATGGCAATTTTTTTTAGGGAAATGGATGAGAAGCCTAGTGAGGTATCAACAGATGGTTCCAGGGGAAGGTTAAGGTCGCCGCAAGAACCGTAACACCCTGAGCAAAAGTTTGTAATTTGATAAGGACTGAGGAAAGATAATTCGTTTGGCCCTGATTGGGTGAATATATAGTTGCCAATGTGCATTTCGTGGTGCCCAGGGTGCCCTTCAGAAACAGAAACCTACCTCCTCTATCAACCAGTTGGTCTTCACATTGAAACAGAACATCTCTGTGAAACCCTATGGCAACACCTTTTGATTTCCGTTTGTCCGACCTTGCATGATACCATGTAGGGTAGTTACGGTCAAACAACTTGGTGCCTGTGAGGTGAGTTAGATGGGTCTCTTGGGGAAACGCAATATCACATTGTGAGCATTTAAATTCTTTAAATAGATAGTGCCTTTTCCCAGGGGAGCAGATCCCACAAGTATTGAGAGTTACAAGATTAAGCTGAGCCATAGGGTGTAACAGAGAGGCTTATACAATTATCGAAAATGTTCTGAGCATCCCCACGACAGCCAGACCCAGTATAATAGAGAGAGAATAGGACAAGATAAGAAAAGTAAAAGAAAGAGCCGAGCAGGAAATGAGAAGGGACAGCACAGAAAGAGAGGAGAACAAGGTAGATGTTAGCAACAATAACAGAAACCTTAAATAGGTAACAAGGCACGCCCGTTAAAGCGGTGCAAGGTGGGGAGTCCATGTACCCTGGCGACATGGGTCCCCGGACTCCCTCTAGGGAGACCCGAGTCCAATCCCGGGGCACAGGGAACCCCACCCTAAACAGGGTCAACATAGTTAGGTCAAAAACCAACAGTGTAGTATACGTAGGGGGAAGTCTTCAAGTCAACAAAACGTCATCTCGAAGAGCCCCCCGAGAGAAGCCCCAAATTAAATTCCCGTAATGAGGGGCCTTCATAGCACATATACTTTTATGATCTGACATCAGGGAAGTCATAAAACATAACCACATTAAAGCAGCATAAAAAAAAAAAAAGTAAAAAAAAAAAAAAAGATACAAAGATAGGAGCAGGCTACCTCCCAGGCCAGGGCTGCAGTTAGATGATCTAGCGCAGGCTGTGGCTGACGGTGTATAAGCTTGTGGCAGTAATGTCTTTGGTAGCCAGTGAGCAGCAGGGCTGAGTAATTGTACTGCGACCTATTAAAAAAAAATGCACAAAAAGAGCGCAAGCCTCCTGCAACAAAACAAAGGGAAAGAAAAATAACATAGTCAAAATTGAAACCCAACGAGGCCTTTTCAGACCCCGAGGCTGGCGTAATTGCACCTCGGAGAGGGGAACGAAACCCAGTGCGGAGAAGGCACCCTGGAAGGGACAGCTGTCATGGCTGTGATTCACTCAAACTGTGTTGCCGAACCTTGAATCCCGGACCGACGACGCTTTGATGTGGCTTGCCATATCGGTTCAATTGCAGGTTCTAGCAGTGGGATATCTTCTTGCCATCCCGGAAGATCCGGAGGATTTATATTGAGGTCCAAGCAAAACTTTTCCAAGTCTTCGGGGAAATGAAGAGTCACCGAACGGCCGTCCCTGGAGGCAATGAGACCTGTAGGGGTGGATTCGGTGCGCAACTTCTCAAGTAAAGGCCGCAGAGCCTGGCGGCGATCCAGTGTTTCCCTGGCTAAATCTGGGTAGAAGGCCAGGGTGGCACCATCAAAGTCCAGGGTCTCCATCTCCCATGCCCTGCGCATAATTTGCTCCTTCTCCTCAAATTAATGTACCTGACAAATGACATCACAGGCTACCTCTGAGGATAGGTTGCGCGGATGAAGGGACCTATGGACCCGGTCCAGTAGGAGGGCCTGGTCCGCCGGGCGGCCTAGTATTTGATTAAAGATCCCCTTCACTGTCGCAGGGAGGTTGGCATCTTTAGTAGCCTCTGGGAGACCACGAATCCTGATGTTGTTCCTTCGGTTCCTATTTTCCCGGTCCTCCAGCTTGTATAGGGCCATCCTATGAGCTATGGCGAGGCGTTTGGTATTTGCCTGTAGATCTTTAATGGCGGCCGCGTGTTTGTCAAGGGTCTGCTCTGTTTCCTCTACTCTCGTTAGCATCTGCATCAGGTCTGAGCGGACCACGGTCACCTCTTTTTTAATAGCCCGCTCCAGGCTACGGAGCATAGAGGCCAGCTCGGATTTAGTTGGAAGTCCACTCACCAACTCAGCAACTTCTGTCCGAAGCGGGGAATCGGCGGCTCTATCCGTGCCATAAGACGAGGCCAGTGAGCTATGTCTGGAAGATGGCCGAAGGCGGGAGGCGGAGCCTACGCCATGCTGCAGCCGGCCTATGTCCCCAGCATCCATTGAATCCTCTGGTTCGGGGGCCAAAAAATGTTTTATCAATACCCCTCTCCAATGGATTAGATGATTGAGAACGGCTCAATCTCTTCCCTGTCATGTTAGGAAATATATTAGGGTGAATACTCCGTGCAAATGGAGCAATTCAGGGCTCTCCCGGTGGAGCTCACAGAAGACCTCACCGTCTCATATGCAACCCGGAAGTCCCCTTCCTAATTATTTAAGCCCTCTGCTGGTGGACTCCAGTGGACTACAAACTCCGGACTGGAGCCAGCACCGCCATGGTGGTTGGTAAAATCCGCACTGGAAATCCAGTCCAAATGAACGCATATGAGGCGACAGGTAGCATCTGTCTACCACTACGCCTCACATACCATCACATATCCTCCCCCTCTGCTCAAGTGCCTGAGGCTGAGCAACTGGCCCAATCATACAGTGGACCCGGGAGAGGGCATTCACATTGTTCTGGAGTTTTCCCGCCCAGTGTTCCACTGTGAACTTAAATGGCTGTAGGGCCAGGAACCACCTAGTCATCCGACTATTTTTCTCCTTGTTGTCACACATCCACTTCAGGGGGGCATGGTCGCTGACTAGCCTAAATGACCTTCCTAAAAGTTAGTACTTCAACGTCTCTAAGGCCCACTTGATAGCCAGGAACTCCTTCTCTACAATGGCATAGTTCCTCTCATGCTTTTTAAGCTTCCTACTGAAGTAGACAACTGGGTGCTCCTCACCGTCTCTGATCTGGGACAGAACAGCACCTAGTCCCACTTTTTTATTCACCAGTTGGGGCCATTTTTGAATGGGTAGAAATTGCATTTTTTTTCCTTTGCTGACTCCATTAGGGGGTTCTGCAGTAGCCCTTAGTTAGGTCTAGGGTTGTTATATACCAGGCACCTCCCAACCTGTCCACAAGTTCTTCAACACGCGGCATTGGGTATGCGTCAAACTTAGACACATCATTCAGCTTCCTGAAATCATTACAGAACCTGATAGTGCCATTGGGCTTTGGGACCAGCACTATAGGGCTCAACCAGGTGCTGTGGGACTCCTCTATCATGTCTAACTCCAACATGGTTTTTATTTCCTTCACAACTGCCTCCCATCTAGCCTCCAGTATCCGGTAGGGTTTTACATTACCTCTGGTTCCGTAATTATGTCATGTTGTAGTACGGTGGTCAGTCCAGGTAAGGGAGAGAAAAAGTCTCTATTTTTACTGATAAATTCCTTAACATCATTTTGTTGCATCAGTGACAAGGTCAGTTATGGGGATGTCTGGGGTCATGGATAGCCTGTCCTCTTGAGCAGTGGGCACTGCCAATAAACTCTCTCTGTCTTTCCACGGTTTGAAGAGATTCACATGGTAAATTTGCTCAGGTTTCCTTTTTCCTGGCTGGTAAACTTTGTAGTTTACGTCCCCTACTCTTTCCCGTATCTCAAAGGGACCCTGGCACTTTGCTAGGAATTTACTTTCAACCATGGGGACTAGCACCAGCACTCTGCCTCCGGAGTTAAATGTTCAGGTTTTGGCACCCCGATTATAAACCCTTCTCTTGGCTTCCTGGGCTTGCTCCATATACTCTCACACCAGGGGCAGGTCTGATGCGATTCGATCCTGTATCAAGGAAATATGCTCGATGACACTCCTATATGGGGTGGCCTCTCCTTCCCATGTCTCTTTTGCGACATCTAGCAGCGCCCTCGGATGTCTACCATACAAGAGTTTAAAGGGCGAATACCCCGTAGACACCAGCGGAATCTCTCGTATGGCAAACATCAGATACGGCAGCAACATTACCCAACCTCTCCCATTTTTTCCACTACCTTTTTCAGCATGCTTTTGAGTGTTTTATTAATCCTCTCCACAAGTCCATCCGCTTTGGGGTGGTAGACCGAGGTACGGAGATGGGAAATTTTATACAACCGGAAAAATTTCTTGGTTACACAGGACATAAACGGGGTGCCCTGATTCAACTCCCTGCCGATAGTCAGGGTATGGCTTCCGGATAGTGGGTCGCATAATTTAGTATTATCAGGATGTCCCCAGGCAGACTTTACTACGGGTCCCACGAGATCCATGCCAATTCTTTTGAAAGGCACTTCAATTATGGGAACAAGTGGACTACAAAAACGGGGTGAGGGCACAGAGAGTGGACACTCAGGGCAGGATTCACAATCCTCTCTGACATCTGCATGCAACCCAGACCAGAAGAATCTCTGGGTTATTCTCTCCTTGGTCTTATCCATACCCAGATGTCCCTCCATTACATGTCAATGGGCTAGATCTAGCACCACCCTTCAAAAGGGTTTGGGAACCACTAGCTGTTCCACCTCATCCTCCCCTCATTTCACCACCTGATGTAACAAATTATTTTTAAGAGCCATGTAGGGAAAAGACACTCCCCAATGAGGGTCCACGGGTTCCCCATCCATCACCTTCACATTTTCTCTGGCTCTAAGGAGAGTGATATCCCGTAGTTGTGCTGTACAGAAGTCCTCTCTCCTGACCTCTAAGTCAGGTACTATATTCTGTTCACTCTCACGGTCAGGGTCAGAGACATTTTCTGGGTCATTAGCCCCCAGCTGGGAGTTATCTTCCAGCTCCTCCACCTCCCCAGCCAGTACAGAAAAAGGAAGAGGGTCTCCTCCCTCCTTGGTCCTGCCACCAGTCTCCCCTTCCATTTGGCAAAAAGGGTCTGGTGAGAGCTCCCGTGTTTCCACAGCAGGGGGAGCTCTGTCCTCCAGACTCCCTGTGCCTTCCCATAACTAACAAAAATGGAGAAAATCCCTGTCCACTAGGGCGTCATAAAGCAGTGAAGGTACCACCCCCACTGAATGAATCACACTGCCCCAAGGGGTGTCAATATCAAACACTGCCGCCTGGTAGTCATGAGTGTCTCCATGGATGCGTATGACCCCAACAGTGCTATGGTGTAACCTTGCAGGATTTACACAATTGCTTTTTACCAACGTTACCACACTACCAGAGTCAAGCAGTGCAGTGACTGGTTTCCTATGAACAAAAATCACACATTTGCTTCTCCATGCGACTTGAACATGATGCTGTATATGCAACCTGTGCAAAAAGAGAAAGGCGTCTATTCACATAAGTATACTCGCATTGCATGGGTTCATTATTCAAGGGACAATTGGCAGCAATACGGCCCAATGCATAGCATCGGTAGCACTGTATGTGCTCTATACCCAGTCCTCTCAAGGGTCCCCAAGACCTTCCTGGCTTCTTTGGCCAGTCTCCAGGTCTAGAGCCCACAGTTTCTTTAGCCATAGCAGTCTTATCAAACTTCCCCACGCCCCTGAACCCTGGAACTTACCGGGTCCGCCAGGAGATCTTCCAGCAGGCGCCAGGGATCACCAGCAGGAGGAAGGAGGTTCTGATTCCTCTATATAGATCTTTAGTGAGACCTCACTTAGAATACTGTGTCCAGTTCTGGAGACCACACTTACAAAAATATATTGATAAGGTAGAACGAGTTCGGAGACGGGTAACAAAAATGGTGAAAGGTCTGGGGGATAAAACATATCAAGAGCGACTTCAGGAACTTAATATGTACAGTCTGGAGGAAAGAAGGGAGAGGGGAGACATGATTGAAACCTTTAAATACATCAAGGGGGTGAATAAGGTTCAGGAGGGCACCAAAATCAAGAACACGGGGACATGACCTCAAACTAACTGGGGGGAAGTTCAAAACTAATCTTAGAAAGTATTATTTTACTGATTGATACTGGTGATTGGAATAAACTATCAACAGAGGTTGTGAGACAGTCAACAGTAAATGGCTTCAAACATGCTTGGGATAAACATAAATCTATAGTCAGACAACAAGGTTAATGTAAAAAAAATAAATAAATTAAAAAAAATAAAATAAAAATAAATAAATAAATAAAAAGGGGCAGACTCGATGGACTACTCAGTCTTTTTCTGCCGTCACTTTTCTATGTTTCTATACTTCCATCCCTAGATAATTTGGAGCGGGGAGCAGATAGGTACAACAAGTCAGCAGCAGCATATCTCTCCACGAGGTCGTGACTTCTACTTGGGGATAAAGGGACGAGCTCGCAGCTCGTGGAGATATGCAATTTTTAAAATTTCAAATGTGAGTGTTTTTAATCTTTATTTAAATAAATCACCATTTACTACTTTATTACACTATGGAGTCTGTTTAAAATCCTTTTTTCACATATGCTGAGAATGTAATTGAAGAGCATTAACGTGGAGGAATTAAGCATATCATAGGAGAAAAGTGACCTTCGTTTTGAAGGCAGTGAGAGACCCCCGGTGGAGGAACATCGTTACTACATCTGCTAATCAAAGAAACCTTTACGTGCTATAGCCCTAGCACACTCAGGTGAGAGGCTAGAGCATTTAAAGGAGCACAGAGTGGATCACAGTCACAAAAGCTTTTTGTTTCACAAATCACCATTAACTATCACTGGTTATCGAAGGAAAAATATGAGAGTTAATGAAGATATCTATAATAATTTGAAGAAATTAAGATTGCACTTTAATGGACACACTGTTTATTATAATTTATATATATACTGATATACGTTTGTGATGTATCAGTGGCCAGCCTTGAGACACATATGCTATTTCTTTATGTATTAGCACCAGCACAATATATATTTATTTATTGAATGGTGTCCAGCCTTGAGACACAATTTTATATTCATTTATACAAGAACACTATTTGTTTTTAGTGCACGGTTATTTAATTTATTATTAGCAGTCATTAGAATTGAAGATACTGCAGTTTACATGTGACAAGCGCTGAGCAACCCCCCCTTTTTAAGTAATCTCTACCTAGTCCAGAATCAGATTGTTCTGTAATGCAGGATGAGATGTTATTAATATCTGAAATCTGTCCCTCGCAGCGCCGGCAGCATTCTCTCCCTAGACTAGTCTGAGAGCATGTAACATGCAGCACTACGTGACTCCAGCTTATACAGAGGCTGGGTCACATGATGCACTGGCCAATCACAGCCATGCCATTAGTAGGCATGGCTGTGATGGCTTCTAAAGGCAAACCAGTGAAACACTTGTTGATTGGCTGCCCTGCAGCTATTCAACATGCGTGATCAAATACCCGAACTCTAGTTCTTGATTGTCACCATGTTTAAACCTTGATAATCAATGCAAGGTCTTAAAGTGACATCTTTTTGGCAACAAAAAAAAATCCTGCTCCCTTCCGGAGACGAGGGCTTCTGAATAAACCCTTTCTCTAGGTTTTCAGTGACATACTCTGACGTGACCTGGGTCTCAGGGATGGACAGAGAATAGGTACGACCCCTGGGCAGAGTCGCTCCAGGAACAAGGTCAATGGCACAGTCAAAGGACCTGTGAAGAGGAAGCACTTCAGCTGATTCCTTACAGAAGACATCCTGGAAATCGCTATATGCAGTGGGAGGAGTAGAAGAAACTGAGGTGGTGGCAACAGGAAGTCTTTCTTTATGAGCAACCTTGTGTATGCAGGATAAGAAACAGGAGAAACCCCAAGCCAGTATCTGCCCGGAAGTTCACTCAATGTGTGGGAAATGGATCTGTAACCAGGGAAGGCCCAATACAATGGGGGTTGAGGCCTTAGGTGGGACAAGGAAGGATATCTCCTCCTGGTGGAGTACTCCAATCGACATAAATAATATTCTTTATTAATATTTTTGTGATACAAAGTATAAGAAGAGAAAACATAGAGAGAAAATAGTAATGATAGTACAGATTGCATAGTACAACATTTAGCGGTTGGTATCATAACAGATGACAATTGGTACAGATGTTCAATATTCAGATATAATTTAAGAAAGAAGAAAGAACTATTATATGCACATTAAAGTCTGTGCTGTCTATAGCATGATGAGGTGTAATTCACAAATGTATGTGTTTGGTTATGTGTATTGCCAGATTTCCCATTGTTTAATGAATTTTTTGTAGGACAATGAGTTTATCGTTATTGATTTCTCTTATAGGCTGTTCATGTTTGTTTTCTCGATGACTTCCGAGATGTTTGGTGCTAACTGGGATTTCCATTTGGAGAGGATCGTGGATCTTGCTGCAAGTAATATGTGGGTTACCACCATTTGGAATTCAAGTGGAAATTCCTCCATTCCTAGGTTTAGTATTGCCATTGATGGGTTTGGGTGTTCGATTATTCCTGTGCTTCTTGAAATCAGCTGAAATACCTGTGTCCAAAAGCTTGTTAGAGCTGGGCACCCCCACATCACATGCAGCAGATTCCCCACTTGTCCACAGTTGCGCCAACATTGCTCTGATTGTGTTGATGTGAAATTCGCTAACCTATAAGGGGTATAGTACCACCTATTTGTTATTTTTAGTGTCATTTCCCAGTGGGAATTACAGTGTGATAAACTAATAACGGTATTAAGAGCTTTTTTTCCATCTTCCCAGGGGATATGTGTGTCCTAAATCCTTTTCCCATCTTTCCATGTACTTGGTCTTTTGAAAACCTGAAACATTTTGTAGTAGTCCATAAAGTAAGAATATGCCTTTAGCTTTGAGCTTTGGGTCTGTGTAGTATTCCCATGCTTTGGGATGGGTGAGTAGACCCTTCTATGGGTGTTTCCCCAGGAAATGTTGTATTTGTATCAATGTGTATGTTGTGTGATGATGTAGCCTGTATTCTTTCTCTTTCAACATTTTAGTGAATTTTAAAGCATGTAAAACAACCGATACATGTGTCAGAAATCATGGTTAGGAAATGGGCATTACAGCTTGTAAAGCGACATAAGATGAATGCTAGATACAATACAGTGGGTTTAGAGCATAAGGCCACTGAACCGTTAGTCTTGATTTGGTAATAGAAGAGGAATAAAGTACAAATGTAATACATCACTGGACGTTGTTTCTCGCCCACAAAAAGTGAAAGATAATGAGAGGTCCAGCCGTCCCTAGAGATTCCGGTTGGGGAGCCCCTTAAAGGGAGTGAGCCGTGCTGACACCCGCCACCCCATTGGGACCAAGCTGTGGTCAGGGTGAGCCCAACAGACTCTCTAGGGAAACCCCAATAAAATGGGTGACTTGGGAGGGAGGCATTGCCTATCTCCCATCGGTCTTCTGAGGAGGGACCAGTTTTGGCAGAGACCCCTGTTGGGTCTGTGAGATGTCAGTGAGAAACTAGACATGAAAGTGAAAGAACAAAACCAAACCAATCAATAATGACTTTGGAATTGATCAGAGACCAACGCGGCCTAGTGCTAATGTGGGATATACCCTAGCTCTTCATCAGAAGTCATATGACACATTTCTTATCAAAATCAACCATAAAACAGATAATCAGAGGTCAGGAGAAGAGGGAAAAAAGATGGAGGAACAATAGAGGGAGTAGATGGTGGAGAGGAGAGGAAGGAGGCTAGAAGGTATAAGAGAGAGTGATCTAAGATGGCGTCGTCGGAGAGGCCAACAGACCAGGGTACAAGGGGGTGTTGGTATAGATAGCCCAAGGTTCCCAGATGGATTTGAAGGTCGGAACTCTATCCTGGAGGTTGCTAACTAATTTCTCCTGTACCATAATCCAGGAGACCATCCTTTTCACTGCTAAAAAGGCAACTGAGGCCTTTTTCCAGGATTTAGCTATGGTGATCTTGGTTCCGAGTAGTATGAAAAATATTAATTTTTGAGCATTCTTAGGTAGCTTGTCCACTTTGCGGTTCAGGAGAGCTATTTCTGGATTTTGAGGTACCTGTGCGCTCGTAATCTTGTGCAGCAAGTCAAATACCTTATTCCAAAGCGTTCTTATGTGAGGGCATGACCACCATATGTGAGTTAGAGAACCTAGGTGATTGCAGCCCTGAAGCACAGTGGAGAGGCGTCTGGGTATATTTTGGCTAAAAGGGTGGGAACCCTGTACCATCGGGTGAGTATTTTGATGTTAGCCTCGATCAGGGAGACATTCAAAATACCTTTGAAGGACCTTTGGAAGCAGAAGTTCCAGGACTCAGAGTCTCGTTCATACCCTAGGTCTTTTTCCCAGGCTTGTGCGTAGGATGGTTTAGTTTTCGCATCTGCTAAGGCTGAGTAGATGATGGAAATTCCGCCCTTCTGATCCATGAAAGAGTTACACCAAGCTTCATAATTCGTAATTTTAGGGGGTTCAGGTCTATTGGGCCAAATGGAGTGAAGGTAATGTAAAATCTGGAATAGACGGAATCGTTCAGAGGAGGACATGTCGTGTTTGCTAACATAGTGTCCGACGGAGAATGGGCCTAGGAAGGAAAAAACATGTCCTATTCTAAAAAAGCACTTATTGAGCCACCATCTAAAGGTAATAATGTTCATCCCCGCAGGGAAATCTGGGTTATGGAATAGATGTTTCAGGGGACAAAGTTCCGAGACCAAAGAGGGGTGCTTATGGAGTCGGTCGCAGAGCGCCAGGGAGTGAGATAAGGTCGGGACAGGACCGGTGGCCTGAGTTTGGGGGGGGGCCATAAAAGGAAGTCTATTGTGTGGTGTGGGGTAGCTTGTCTTTCCATGTTTAGCCAGTCTGGTTTTGGCCCTTGAATATGCTACGGAGATATGCGCTAATTGTGCTGCTTGGTAGTACCACCAGATGTTTGGAAGGGAGAGCCCCTTGCGATTTGTGTCTGAAAAGGATATGCTTGGAACATCTACTACCCTTGGATCCCCAGATGAACTTCAGAATCCTAGACAGTAGGTGTGATAACTGTACCCTCTGGATTGCTATGGGAAGGGATCTGAAGAGATATAAGAGGCGGGGTAAGAGTGTCATCTTGACCACGTGAATATGACCTAACCAGGAGAGGTCATGTTTGTCACACAATAGCAGGTCGTTTGTTAATTTTTGAAACATAGCTGGATAGTTATGGGCAAACAGGAGGTTGAATTTTGGGGGTAGTTTAATCCCAAGATAGGGGATAGAGGTTGTGCTCCATGCAAAGGGAGAGTGTTCCTGTAAACGATCTAGCAACGCAGTTGGCACAGTAATATTCATTGCTGTGGATTTGGAGAAATTTACATGAAGGCCCAAAGCATCCCCAAATTGGTTAAGAAGCTTAAGAATATTAGGGGTCGAAATGAGGGGGGATGTAATAAAAAGGAGGAGATCATCCGCAAATAAGGCGCATTTATGTCCTTGGGGCTCACAAAAGACTCCCCTGATGTCCGGGTGCTGTCTAATTGCGATGTCTCTATCGCTATTGCAAATATCAGGAGACAGTGGGCACCCTTGTCTAGTACCCCTTCCAATGGAAATGGGGTCAGAGTAACAGCCCTGCAGACGTACTTGGGCGCAGGGATTAGAGTACAGTGCCCGTAGAATGCCCATAAATTTGTTACCAAATCCCCATATGACCAAGTCACTGTGTTGAATGCCTTCTGAATGTCTATGGAAAGTGGGTACCCTTCCTGAGGTTGGCCTCCATCCCATCTGGAATTCAGAAGATAGATGATGTCAATGGCTCTTCTTATCTGGTCAGGTCCCTGTCTGCCTGGAATAAACCCTGCCTGGTCTTTGTGGATATAGCAAGCGATAAAAGAAGAGAGTCTGATAGCCAGAATCTCAGTAAGGATTTTGAAATCGTTATTTATTAACGAAATTGGACGGTAATTGCTTACAGAGCTGTGGTCTTTTCCTGGTTTGGGGATCACTGAGATAAATGCCAGATTTAAGTTCTTGTCAATAGGGGATCCTGAGGATAGCGAGTTAAAGAATCTGACCAGATAAGGAGCCAGTGTGTTTGCAAATTTTTTATAATAGCCTACGGAAAAGCCATCAGGGCCTGGGGCAGAGTTTTGTTTAAGGGACTTAATGACACCTAAAACCTCTGCTTTAGTTATCGGGGACTCAAGGAGTTGGGAGTGTTGCTCCAGGAGCGAAGGGAGAGGTACGCTGTTAAAAAACTCATCTATTGTGGGGCCTGCAATTGAATTTTTGGCCTTGTACAGATCGGCGTAAAAAGCGTGGAAGGATTCCATAATTCGTTGCGGATTTTGTGATAGGGAACCCGATGGTGTACGTATTTTAGGGAAGGCTATTGTTCGTAGTTTAGGCAATAGTTAAAGCGCTATTTTGTCTTTACATGAATAAAGGCAAACTCCGGACCACCTAAGCTGTTTTTCCGCTTCGGTGGTTAGGGCTAGGTTCAGGGCTAGGCGGGCCGAGTCCAGTAGATTCAGAGTTTTGTCGGTGGGGTTGCGTTTATGGGCTATGCGTAGTGTTCAAAATTCTTCGAAGAGATTGTCTTTCCTTTTTTAAGTGGGCGGCTGTCTGAATGAACTTTCCCCTAATCACAGCTTTGTGTGCTGCCCAGAGAAATGAGGGCGAGATGGAATCTGAATTATTTAAGAGGAAATATTCTTTAAGCTCCTTCTCCATTAAGGTTGCTTGTACCGGGTCACTCAGCAGAGATTCATTGAGGCGCCAGATGAATTGTGACCTAGATACGTGAGATCGCCTTAAAAGCAGCACTACTATAGAGTGGTCGGACAGAGGGGTTTCCCTAATGGAGGCTTCTCTAGCCAGCGGTATTTGGGGTGCAAGCATAAAAAGGTGATCTATCCGTGAGTATATTTTATGAGGGGCCGAGTAATGCGTGTAGTCTTTAGTCCGGGGATTTAGTTCCCTCCAAATATCAATAAGTCCCAAGGAACATAGAGTGTTGGCAGGTATCAAACTCTGTTTGGGGGGCCTTTTGGGGCGAGATACCTTATCACCGGACTTGTCAAGAGACAAGTCGAATGCAAGGTTTGTGTCTCCTCCAAAAACAATCACTCTCTCCAAAAAAGGTTTAAGAACTGTGAGCATGGTAGATATGAATTTTCCCTGACCTTTGTTTGGGGCGTAGTAGGATATGAAAGAATATATAGTTCCCTCCATGGTGCCTTTCACCAGTATATACCTCCCTAGCGAATCTCTGTGAATGTCCGTATGAGAGAATTTAGTCTTTTTGGAGAAGCAAACCGCCACCCCTTTTGTCTTGGAATCTGTGTTAGAGAGGTAGAATTGGGGGTATTGGCTATGTACGAATGATGGGTTATATGAGGCAGGAAAATGGATCTCCTGTAGTAGTAGGACATCAAACTTTTGAGTGATAATGTTGGAATAGTTTTCGACGTTTAATCTGTGAATTCATACCCTGAATGTTGTGAGTTGCTACCCTCAGAGGAGTAGGGGCATCTACTGTAGAATACATGGATCAGAGAGGAGGAAGGACATACCATCAAAATAGCTTCTTACCCTGATGGGTGGTGGTGGACGGGATGAATCCGATAGCCCATTCTGGATTTTGTTGCTGTCGTGGCAGGGGTTCCGACGACGCCTTCTAGAGGGTCTAAGGAGAAGGGAGAAGGACAGTGAGAAGGGAGAGGAAGAGAAGACCGTTATTGCATTAAAATATGGTAAAACATTACAACTAGGCAAAGAAATCAGTTGAACAACCCCTAACCCCAGAGTGCTCGGAGGGTCTCTGCCGAGGGGGGTGTGGTGCTGCCCCAGACTGGTGAAAATTAACTATTCTAGGACAGAAGGAGGCGCGAGGCATCCACCCCAGCTAACCCGCTAGTTGGGTGTTAATGCATACAACCAACAATAAACATTAGTATAAATAGTTGAGTTCCTGAAGGCACAGGAGGGGGGCTATGATGTAAGCCCATAGTCCATGAGAGGAGAACGGGGGGGAGGGGATTCTGAGGACTTCTTCCACATTCAGAGTCAGTAGGATAGAAACATCTTGTGGGTTCCATTTAGGGTAGGAAGATCAGATGAATTAGATTATGATCATGTAACACACCCCTCAGATTTCTATCCCACTCTCCCCTGCTGGAGAGGAGACTTTCAACAGTATTACAAGCATAACCAAACAGATTTTAACAGCATCAGAAAGCTGGTGTAAGAGAACCTTAAGGAGAGTTATGGGGTTTAGTTCTCAGACCTAAAGGAGGAGGAATAATGCACTTCAGTCTGAGAGAAAGCGAAGGGAGTCAACAATTCAAAGAACCAGAGCTACAACCGAAACAGAACAGTATAGTGTGCCAGGTCTGGCCCGGCTCGTGGAGATCCTCTTGAGAGGAGAATTTTCCCTTGGTAGAGGGCGAACCAAAGTCTTAAGTGCTGAACATAGTTCCAATTCCTGGATCATTATGTAGGGCGGGCTTCCCTGGATCTCTTGGTCTGGTGCTTCTGCCACAATGGGGCAATAGGGCTGGGTGGTGGAGGCCTTTTGGTGGAGTTAGCGTTTCTGGGAGTGGAGGAGACAGGCGGCTCTTGAGAAATCAGCCCCAACTGTAGGAGCAGGCGGTCCCCTTCCGAGAAGGATGAGAAACCATAAGGCTTGTTTTGGTAGGAAAATGTAAGGCGAAATGGGAAGGCCCATTTGTAGGTAATTGATTTCTGGGATAAGACTTGGAGCAAGGGCTTTAGGGCTCTCTTCTGTATGGTATAAGGGGAGAGAGCGGCGAAGATTTGAATGGGATGGTCTTGGATTGATGTGTCTCCTAACTCCCGAGCCTGTCACATTACTTCTTCCTTTACCTTAAAAAAGTGGTTTTACCACAATGTCTCTGGGTAAGCCGTCTTGGTGTGGCGGTTGCAGGGCTCTGTGGGCCCGGTCTAGTTCCAAGCGGTTTTCAGGCAAGTCTGGGAGCAGGTCCTTAATAAATGAGCGTACAATTTTGTCCATCTCTTTGAAGGATTCTGAGAGCCCCCGTATTCTAAAATTATATCTGCGAGATCTGTTCTCGAGATCATCGATTTTAGAAATGGCGGCATCAAGTTGTTCATGCAGATCTTGTATTCTGGCGGTATTCTGGTTGGCCCTTGCTATATTTTGGTCAGTTTTGGCTTCTATGGTCTCAATTCTGGCTCCTAATTGGTGAAGGTCGGCCTGGATGGTGGAGGTGATCTGGGCTGCGTTCAGAGCCAGGCCTCTAGTGAGCATCCTGGAGAACGTCTCCATCAGAGATGGGAAGTCCTATGGAACATTAGTGCAGGCTTTGTTATCATCCCTGAGATTGTCAGGAGTAGGGACCACAGCCTCTATGGGCATGAGGAGTATTTCCTCTATTATCCTGTTCAGTAGGGACTCTGTGGAGGCCAGAGACGTTGGGTTGGGGATCAGTGTACTGGATGTCCTGGTCCGCAATGGATTCCTCCTCCTCCATCTCGTCATGAAAAGTGAAAGTTGCGGGCGGCATCTTAACTGTGGGTGTCATTGCAGGCCTGGCACCAAGCTGCTGGGAGAGGTCCCTCCACGCTGTTCCCGAAGCCATCCGGGAGTGCCAACGGGTTCTGCTGCCTCTTAGGGGTTAGGGTAGCTGGCTGTGATGCTGCTAATGTCCGTGCTGATGCTGTGGCAGATTGCGGGAGCCGGAGCGGTGCGGAGCTTGGGGATTAAGCGCCCATCCTCGAGCGGCCGCCCATGCGCACTCCAGCCTGTATTCTTTCATGACATCTTCTATCTTTTTAAGTCCGGTCATGCTGTATAATTGATTAATTTAATGCCCACTGGGCTTAGTGGTCTAGTGTCTAGCATGGGGATTATATGTTCTAGCAATTGTATTTGTGTTTGAGCTGTTTGTGAGATATCCTGAATGTTATACTCTGTAGATATGTGCCTCCATGCCTTGATTGAGGCTTGTGTTGTGATTGGAAGTAACGTAAAGTCCCATTGTTTCCATAGGTCGCTTATTAGTAATAGGGTCAAGTTTCCTGTGGGGGCTAGGGCTGTTTCAATTTCTACCCATAGCGGTTTTTCTTCTTCCCCCACCCATTTTTTAATGTGGGCCAGGTGTGTCGCCCAGTAATAGTTTTGTATATCTGGTAACCCTGCTCCTCCTGCCTTTTTGTTTTTGGTGAGAGATGGGTTTGCACATCTCATTCTTTTTCCTGCCCATATAAACTTATGAAGTAGGGTCTGTAGTAATTTTTCTTGTTTGGATGGGAATGGGATTCCTAGGTTTCAGAAATGATAGAGGATTTGTGGCATTATGGTCATCTTGAACGCTGCTAGTTTGCCCCCCGATGACAATTCGATGTGTGACAATCTGTCCAGTTCTTTGGTGATTTTGGTTATTAAGGGTGTTAGGTTCAATGGGAGCAATTTGGTGGTTGGGGTAGTGATGATTATTCCTAGATATTTTATTCCGCTGCAGTTCCAAGGGAAGGGTATTTGGGCTGTAAGTTTATTTTTGTCGTTTAAATTGATCCCAAGGTCTAGTATTTCAGATTTGGAGGTGTTCACCTTATAATATGAGATATCGCCAAATTTTTGAAGCATGTTGTATGCTGTGGGGAGAGATTTCAGGGGGTTGGTTAGTATCAAAATTATGTCATCCGCAAATAGATTAATTTTGTGGGGGGTATGTTGGAAAGTGATACCTGTTATGTCTGATGAAACTCTAATGGATTCTGCCAAAGGTTCGATGATTAGATTAAATATTGTGGGGGAAAAGGGACATCCCAGGCGCGTTCCATTAGTTATTTGGAATACTTTAGATAGTATACCTGAGGTGTATACCTGTGCAGAGAGTTTGTCGTAAAATTATCAAATGGCAGATCGGATAAATCCTTTGAATCCAAATTTTGTTAGTACCTGCTTCATATATACCCAGTGTACCCTGTCGAATGCCTTCCCTGCATCCAAGGCGAGGAGCAGAGAAGGCGTTCGACTCCTACCTGCATAGTCTATTATATTTATTATGCGTCTCACCGCATCTGACGTCTGTCTTCTCTCTACAAAGCCCGTTTGATCTCTCTTGATCAATTTTGGGTTTATTTTTTTTATTATTCTTTTGGCGATTAGTTTTGCTAGTATTTTAGTATCCGAATTCAACAGTGAAATCGGACGAAAATTAGCTGTAGTGGTTGAGTCCTTCCCTGGTTTGGGGAGGGTGATTACATATGCTTTCAGCATCTCTGGTGGCATTGAGGTTTCTTCTATGGCTTTAGTGAATACTTTTATTAAGTGTGGGATTAGTTCTTGGTAGCATAGTTTGTAGTACTCATTTGGGAATCCGTCGGGTCCAGGTGCTTTGCCTATTGGGAGTTGACTAATTATTTATTTTAGTTCTTTTTTGTTTAGAGGTGCATTAAGTTCCTTTAACTGTGACTCTGTAATTGTCGGGAGTTAAATTTTCGGTAGGAATTCCTGGATTCCTTCTAAAGTTGGTTGGTGGGTGTCTGGCTTGTCCTTTAAATTGTATATTGCGCTATAAAATTTCAAATTCATATGCAATAGCTTGCGAGTGAGCTATTTTCTGTGTTGGTGCTTTGCTACATAAGTGTGGTATCCTGGCTTTGGCCTGTTTGGTTTTAATTTGGTTGACTAGATATTTCCCTGCCTTATTTGCTTGTGTGTAGGATGTTGTTTTTAACTTCCTCATGAGGGAGTCATGATGTTCAGCCAATAGTTTCCTAAGTTGGTTCCTCAATTTTGCAAGGGAGTTGGCTATAGTCATTGATGCTTTCTGTTTGTTTAATGTCTCTAATGTGTGGGTTTCTGACAATACCCCTTTTAATTTGGCATGATATGCCTTCTTGGCTCTGGAGCTTTGTTGAATGCAGGTGCCTCTCATGTAGGCCTTATGTGCATTCCACAAGGTCCATACATCAGAAACCGAGTGTGTATTGATTTGGAAGAAATCCTTAAGCTTTTGAGAAATAATTTTGGCATATTCTGGATCCTGTAGGATCTTAATATTACATCTCCAGATGTGGGACCTTTCCTTCGGTGTCCTCTCCTCCACAGACAACAGAATGGTTGCATGATCCAAGCAAGTTATGTCTTTAATAGTGGAGGAGGTTACCCTCTTGAGCAGTCCCAGATCTGTTACATACATATCAATATGTGAGTACGACTGATGTCTGGAGGAGTAGAAGGTGAAATCCCTCTCTGAATCGTGCATACACCTCCATACATCGTACAGCCCCTCTCTGTGGAGTATATGACTGAGTGACGGTTGTCTCCCTTTAGCGCCCGAGGAGGAGTCCATACCTGGGTCACTCATTAGGTTAAAATCACCATACATCAGAATGTGACCATACCTACAATCTACATACACATTCACCAATGTAAGGGGAATGTCATTGATGTCACATTCCAGTATTATAAATCTTCCTTCTGTGTCCAGGGTAGAAATCTTTAGTTTGAAGGTTACCGTGTTCTTCACTGCCAGCATCACTCCTCTCTTCTTCTGTTGGGCATTTGCTTGAAAGATATGCGGAAAGTCCGTGTGAGTGCATTTGGGGTGATCTTTAGCTCGGAAGTGGGTCTCTTGCACGCAGACTATGTCTGCTTTGGCTGTCTGTGCTTCTTTCCATAGGGAAAATTGCTTGACCTGGTTGTTGAGGCCATTGACATTGAGTGATAGGAATTTAATGGTCATTTTAGGTATTTATAACAGTCATTCTGGTCTTTGTGGGCTTGTGCATGTATTCCAGATGTAATATCATAGTTTGGTTGGAACAACCTGTGGTTCCGTACCATTAACATGTGAACTGGATTCCGCAGCTAAAAACATTCAGTAAAGAACATATAAAAAAAGGACCATGAACGTGGCCCAGTAACAGAGCTAACTGTTAGGTGAGTAACAGGGGCCACTGGATATTCTTGTTATCCTTGGCCTGGGACTATAGTATGTGGATTCCTTGCGGTGTGTTTCAGGTACATCCATTAACTAGCTTCTTTTTTGCTGATCTTTTTGTAGAAACCGTTTGCCATTCTCTTTCTAGGGCAACAGGGGTGCTTGTTGGCGGAGGAATTGGTGGATTGTCTGGCAGTATTCCCCACTTCTGTAGCACGCTGATGCCATCTTCTAAAGTTGACACCGTAGTGGTGGATCCATTGTAGTTGATCGCTAGTGTTGCAGGATATTTCCACTTATGGGGAATAGAGTGATTCCTGAGGGCTTTTGTAATTGTCGCCAGATTTTTGCGTCTCATCATGGTGTATCAGGAGAGATCGGGGAGCATCTGCAGATTAGCATGCTCTTCTGGTAGTGTGTTTGTTCTCTTGAATGCTGCAATGACTGCTTCTTTTGCTTGGTAGTAATGCATTTTTAGAAGCACGTCTCTTGGTGTGTCAGCTGTGAGGAATGCTAGTTTAGGCAGCCTATGTATCCTATCAATGGTTAAGTCAGTCACCGAAAGTGTTGGGACCAATTTTGCAAAAATGTCTGTGACATATGATTGCAGCTGGTTCTGTTGGACATTTTCAGGTATTCCACTTAGTTTGATGTTGGACCTTTTTGACCTGTCCTCCAGGTCAGCTACTTTAGCTTTGAGCCGTTCAATGTCGTCTGAGTGACTGTCATGAGCATTTACCATTGTGTTAAATGATGTGACACAGTTCTCCATGTTATTTTCAATGGATGATACTCTGTCCCCTATTTCTTGGATGTCATGTTTAAATTGTTTCACATAGTCCTTGAGATCTGTTTGCAGCGAGGATCTCAGTGAGAGCAGCATGTTTTTTAATGTGCTGTCCGATATAGGTTGTCCCTTGGTCGAGAATGTGGCTATGGGGTCTGTTACCGCTGGTGCTGTACTAGAGGCTGGGGCTTGGATGGGGCCTAGTTCCATATCTGCCTCTTGTTCCAGTGTGGGCTCCCTGCGCAGCTTGGTTTTAACCGGGCTCCTCGTGGATGGTGAAGAGGAGCCTGAGGAGTCCCCACTATTAGGGTTTCCTACCTGTGCCACTTAGCTCCGGGAGCTAATGTGTTGCAGCCTTGTGCCGCCGCCATTTTGTTATGGTCTTCTGCCCGCAGGCTGAAAGAAACTTGCCAGTTTCTGAACGTGTGCTTGGTGCTTTTTCCTGCGGGTCATCGCTCTGGGATCCCTGGTGCCCACTGATGCTGTCAGGGTCTGTATGTCGTCTGGATGTGCCCGTTCATTGCTTAGTCCCGGGTGGCCATGCGGAGCTCCTGCTTCATGCGGCCATCTGCCTCGCCAGTCGCCACGCCCCCGTCCAACCGACATCTTAAACATAAGAGTCTGGAAGCAGATAGGCCCCCCTGAAAGAACAGTGTCATCGCCGAGACCACCAAATTTGTGGCGAGGGGTGAAAGGGTAAGTTTCATGGAAAAAGCCATTCTCCAGTCCATAAAGTTGCCAGCAGCTCCAGAATCAAGGTATGCCAGGACCGAATGAGAAGAAGCGCCAGTGTGAAGGAACACCGACAGCAGGAGACGTGAAGGTGAGGTTTCTGGGTCCAATACTCCACCTTCCAGATGTATTAGACCCGAGCGCTTCCTGGACTCAGCGAGCAAGTGTCACGAAAATTACCTTTGCCCCCACAGTAGAGGCACAGGCCCAAGGCTCTGCACCTAGCACGCTCCTCGAGGGATAGCCTGGTCCGGCCCAGCTGCATGAGTTCCTCAGTTGGCAGGGGATGCTCCACAGATCACAGAGAGGGGAGTTCAGGCTGACTAGGGACCAAGGGGTGCTGGCGTCTCCTGGAAGCGAATGTCGATCTGGTTACACAGGGAGATCACGTCGTCCAGATCAGCGGGGATAGTTCTACCCACTAATTCATCCTTCATTCTGTTGGAAAGGCTCTGTAAAAAGGCTGCAACTAAGACCTCATTGTTCCAGTTCAACTCAGCAGTGGCTGCGAGTGTGATTGGAACCGAGGCTGAGGAGGAGGTTGTTGGCCGGAGGTCCTAAGGAGGCCTGCAGCTGGTCAAAGCGGAATGCCAAATCTCGCAGGAATCACATCACCTGCATCTGATTAGACTCTTGGGTCTCCAGTCTGCGATCTATGCCTTGCAGCAGTTCATTTTCAGGTAGTAGCACATTAGCTGGGTCCATGGCTGATCAAACTGTCACGATGCCTGGGGTCAGGTGACAGGTGCGCACCACTGGAGTGCGAATTGCACCAAGGGTTGTGAAGCACACCAATAAGGTTGTTGACCTATAGCTGACTGCTGCTAATGAGTTCCGGCTGATACGAGAAGAGGGACCCTTGGAGCACGGACACTGAAACACAGGGAGCTAGTGCATCGGTTTCCCCAGGGTGCAGAATCTAAGAGCCAGTGGGTGTTCGCCAGCGCCTCTAGTGGTGAGGATGGATTTGGCTGCAACTGGATCCAGGTCGCGGCCCCCTGGGGTCCCCTAGCTCACGCTCGGCTGGCTACAGGTGGAAGAGAGGAAGCCGCAGTGCAGGAACAGCAACAATAGTCAGAGGTAATAGCAAAGGGTCAGAACCACAGCCAGACAGGAGAAACAGAGAACAAGCCGAAGATCGGGGTATCAGGCAGGCAGGGATAGTCAGATAAGCCAAAGATCGGTACACAGAATAAGACACAGAGCAAACGATAGGAACAACCACACACAAAGCCAAACACGGACAAACCTTGATCAGCAATGCAGGCTTGCACTGCCAGGTGTTATATCCTGTTCCTAAGTAGAGTGTCACGTACCTGATGGTGGAGTCTGGCTTATGCAGAAGGCAACCTCTCTTATGGCCCTGGTTCCAGAACCCCTGATAGAGCAGACAGGGAGCGCTGGAGCACAGGGGAGCATGAGGGCTGGATAGGACACTTGTGATGGTAAGATGTCATCCAGAAGGTCGTGCAAGATGGAAGAGTAGTGAGACAGGCTGGGTCGATAACATGCGGGCAGAGCAGTACAGGAGGAGCAGGCAGTCGGGTGGTCCGGTGCAGGCAGGGTCGTTAACAGGCAGGCAGATTGAAGTACACAGGGATCAGACAGAAGAGTGGTTGTAGGCAAGCCGGGGGTCGGTGCAGGCGGAGTTCAAGCAGATGCGGGTTCAGGCTGGGTCACAGGTAACAGGTAGCTCAGGACGGGTCGCTCAGGAACACGGTAACACTGTAGAAAGGACAGCATTTGCTACAGGAAGCAGGAAGTTTAAATAGGGCTGCTCAAATACATTTAACCCTTAGCACAGCCTTCTCCTAACATTGCCCCCCCAAGGGGCAGCCTCCGGATGCCCAACCGGGCCTTTAACTTTGGGTGTCTTGTCCAAAAGGACCTGACAAGCTCTTTAGCATGGATGTGGTTTTCAGGTTCCCATGAGCTTTCTTCGGGCCCGTACCCCTTCCACTTAATCAAGAACTGGGTAGATCCACCCCTCTTCCTGCAGCCGAGGATAGCTTCCACTTCAAATTCCTCCTCGCAATCCACAAGGATGGGCTCAGGTGGGGCCCACTTCCGACCCAGAAAAAAGTCTTGGGTTATGGCTTCAACAAGGTGACGTGGAATACTGGGTGCACTCACAGGGAAGGCGGAAGGTCCAGCTCATATGCCACCCTGTTGATTTTCCTTTTCACGGGGAATGGCCCTATGAACCTTGGGCCCAATTTCCTGGAAGGGCATACCAACCTCAGGTTCTTGGTTGCTAACCATACACGGTCACCTGGCTGCAAGTCCAATTCCCCGCGTCTGCCCTTGTCGAATGCCCTCTTGTTGCATTCCTGTGTCTGAGCTAGGGTTTCTTGTAACACCTTGTTGTTCCTTGTCAGGAATTCCACCAGCTTTTGTACAGCAGGTACCTCGCTTTATTGAACCAAGTTTGGTATAAAGGTAGGGTGGTACCCCAGGTTCGCCCAGAATGGGGACTGCTTTGTGGCTGAGTGCTCGGTGTTGTTGTACGCAAACTCCGCCATAGGCAACAGCGAGACCCAGTCATCCTGAGCAAAAGATGAGTAGCAGCGGATGTACTGCTCTAGGGTCTGGTTAGTCCTCTCTGTCTGGCCATTTGACTGGGGGTGATATGCAGAGTGTTCCACAATGTTCTTTGGGATCGAGTCTGTGTCCTTACGTTGTTCTCCCGTAAGCTGTTCCCGTCTGCGCCCCTTAACCTGAACGTCGGTCCACTGGCACATACCAATCGTTGGTTCTTGGACTCCAACCATACGGGAAGGTCCTTTAACCCGGGTTCCAAGTATCCCGGTAAGGGGCACTTTTCCTTTTAGTTGTCCCACCGTATACTCGACCTGGAAGGCGGAAGGGACACTCACGTGGGTCATAAGGTGCAGTGGAACAACTTCGGTATTGGGTTCTGAAAAAAGACCCAGCCTTCACCCGGGGTGGACTCGGGTAGGAACACCGACAGAGAATA
>BLSH010536794.1:11253-25325 GCA_018402905.1 Glandirana rugosa | reverse complement strand
TAAAATCATCTCCTAGTTCTATAGGGAGAGGTTCCTGCTGGTGCTGTGAAGCACAGATCATTGTTCTAAAACCATCTCCTAGTTCTATAGGGAGAGGTTCCTGATGGTGCTGTGAGGGACAGATTAGGGAGAGCAGGAACCTCTCCCTAGTTCTATAGGGAGAGGTTCCTGCTGGTGCTGTGAGGGACAGATCATTGTTCTAAAATCATCTCCTACTGCTATAAGGAGAGGATCCTGCTGGTGCTGTAAGGGACAGATTATTGTTCTAAAATAATCTCCTAGTTCTATAGGGAGAGGTTCCTGCTAGTGCTGTAAGGGACAGATTATTGTTCTAAAATCATCACATACTGCTAGAGGGAGAGGTTCCTGCTGGTGATGTGAGGGACAGATTATTGTTCTAAAATCATCTCCTAGTTCTATAGGGAGAGGTTCCTGCTGGTGCTGTGAAGCACAGATCATTGTTCTAAAATCATCACATACTGCTAGAGGGAGAGGTTCCTGCATGTGCTGTGAAGGACAGATTATTGTTCTAAAATAATCACATACTGCTAGAGGGAGAGGTTCCTGCTGGTGCTGTGAGGGACAGATTATTGTTCTCAAATCATCACATACTGCTAGAGGTAGAGGTTCCTGCTGGTGCTGTGAGGGACAAATTATTGTTCTAAAATCATCTCCTAGTGCTATAGGGAGAGGTTCCCGCTGGTGCTGGGAGCGACAGATTATTTTTCTAAAATCATCACATACTGCTAGAGGGAGAGGTTCAGGCTGGTGCTGTGAGGGACAGATTATTGTTCTAAAATCATCACATACTGCTAGAGGGAGAGGTTCTTGTTGGTGCTGTGAGGGACAGATTATTGTTCTAAAATCATCTCCTAGTGCTATAGGGAGAGGTTCCTGCTGGTGCTGTGAGGGACAGATTATTGTTGGAAAATCATCACATACTGCTAGAGGGAGAGGTTCCTGCTGTTACTGTGAGGGACAGATTATTGTTCTAAAATCATATCATACTGGTGTAGGGAGAAGTTCCTGCTGTTGGTGTGAGCGGTGCATTTCTTGCACAAAAATAAAAAGTGCGTCTACGTTGTTGTTTTCCAAAAAAAAGAAGAAGAATTTATTATTCTTTTTTTTTGTATTAATAAATAGTGCTACATAGTACATTTGCGGCCAGAATGAGGAGAGTGTCAAATAAGGGACGTGGTCGTGGTGCTGCTGATGCTGCCGGTGTTGGTGAAATTCCTGTTGCAAGGAGAGGACGGGGTCGATTTGTGCCAGCTACACGCACAAGTGAAACACCTTCTTCAGGTGCGAGTAGCCGACAGAACCTTCAACGTTATATGGTAGGCCCGAATGCTGCTTCAAATGGTGAGGCCAGAACAAGTACAGGCGATAGTTCTTTCATATTGTCTCCCACCCGGTCCCTTGATGAAAGCTCAGAGTTGGCACCTGAACCCCATGGCCATCTGTCTTTCACCTCAGCCCCTTGTAAATCAGCCAAGCAGTCTGAGCCCCAAGTCATGCAACAGTCTCTTATGCGTTTTGATGACTCTGCTGGTGTGCTTTCCGTGGGCCATCCACATAGCACTGCCCTAGAAGTGGAAGACATTGAGTGCACCGATGCCCAACCACTTCTGTTGCAGGATGAGGACGTGGAAACACCAGCGCAGCACGTCTCTGATGATGACGAAACACAGATGCCAACTGCTGCAGCTTTCCACAGTGTGCAGACTGACAAGGAGGGCAGTGGTGAAGGGTGGGTGGAAGATGATGTGGAGGAGGATGATGAGGTCCTAGACCCCACACAGAATGAGGGTCATGCGAGTGACGTTTGCAGTTTGGAGGAAGAGGTGGTGGTCGCACAGAGGCACCAGCACAGCAAAAGTGGAAGCAGGTTGCAAAAGCGGAGCGAGCGTCCCCTAGACAGTACGCTTGCTACTACCCACCGCACCCAGGGACCTAGCACACCAAAGGTAGCTCAAAGGCATTCCCCGGCGTGGCAGTTCTTCAGACAATGTGCTGACGACAAGACATGAGTGGTTTGCACACTGTGCAATGAGAGTCTGAAGCGAGGCATATATGTTCTAAACCTGAGCACAACCTGCATGACCAGGCATCTAAATTAAAAGCACATGCTGCAGTGGAATAAGCACCTCAAAATCCAAGAAAGGTCTCGGCCTCCTCCTGCTTCCTCTTCTGCTGCTGCCTCGGCCTCTTCCTCCACCTCTACAGTGCCAATATCACCTGCCACCCAGCAAACAGAGCATGTGACAGCAACGCCACCATGTCCGCCACCGTCCCCAAGCATTTCCACACGATCCCATGGAAGCTTACAGCTCTCCATCTCCCAAACACTGGAGAGAAAGAGGAAGTACCCCCCTACCCACCCGCGATCCCTGGCCCTGAATGCCAGCATTTCAAAATTCCTGGCCTTTGAAATGCTGTCATTCCATCTGGTGGACACGGACAGTTTTAAAAACCTGATGATGGTGGCTGTCCCACAGTACGTGGTTCGCAGCCGCCACTACTTTTCCAGGCGAGCCATCCCTTCCCTGCACAAACAAGTCGGGGACGAGATCAAGTGTGCACTGTGCAACGCCATCTGTGGCAAGGTCCATATAACCACTGATACGTGGACCAGTAAGCACAGGCAGGGACGCTATATCTCGCTAACTGCACACTGGGCAAATGTAGTGGCGGGTGGGCCTGAGGTGGCTAGCCGTTTGGCGCATGTCCTTCCACCACCCAGGATTGCAGGGCATTTCTCTTTGCCTCCTGTTGCCTCCGCCTCCTACTGCGCTTCCTCCTCCTCTACCACCTCCTCATCTGCTCAGCGTAACACCTTCACCACCAATTTCAGCACATCCAGGGGGAAACGACAGCAGGCTGTATTAAAACTGATATGTTTGGGGGATAAACCCCACACTGCGCAGGAGCTGTGGATGGGCTTTGAACAACAGACCAATGAGTGGCTGTTGCCACTGAGCCTCAAGTCTGGCCTGGTGCTGTGCGATAATGGGCGAAATCTCGTAGCAGCTCTGGGCCTAGCCGGTTTGATGCACATCCCTTGCCTGGTGCATGTGCTGAATTTGGTGGTGCAGAAATTTCTAAAAAACTACCCGGATATGTCAGAGCTGCTGCAGAAAGTGTGTGCCGTCTGTGCGTGCTTTCGGCATTCTCACCCTGCTGCTGCTCACCTGTCTGTGCTGCAGTGGAACTTCAGTTTTCCTGCTCACCGCCTCCTATGCGACGTGCCCACAAGGTGGAACTCCACCTTGCACATGCTGGAGAGACTGTGCGAGCAGCAGAAGGCAATAGTGGAGTCTCAGCTGCAGCACGCACGGGTCAGTCACTCTGTGGAACAGCACCACTTCACCACCAACGAGTGGGCCTCCATGCGAGACCTGTGTACCATATTGCGGTGTTTCGAGTACTCCACCAACATGGCCAGTGCCAATGATGATGTTCTCAGCGTTACTATCCCACTTCTATGTCTCCTTGAAAAAACACTTCGGGCGATGATGGAAGAGGATATGGCACAGGAGGAAGAGGAGGAGGAAGAGGGGTCATTTCCACGGTTATCAGGCCATTCATTCACAAGTGACTCGGAGGGTGGGTTCCTGCACCAGCATAGGCCAGGTAAACAATTTTCAAGCCAGGGCACAGTTCTGGAGGATGAGGAGGATGAGGAAGATGATGATGATGAGGAGGAGGAACCGTGTTCACAGCAGGGTGGCACCCAACGCAGCTCCTGGGCATCACTGGAGCGTGGCTGGGGGAATACGGAGGACACAGATGATACACCTTCCACAGAGGACAGCTTGTCTTTGCCTCTGGGCAGCCTGGCACATATGAGCAACTACATGCTGCAGTGCCTGCTCAACGACAGCTGAGTTGCCCACATTTTAACTTGTGTCAATTACTGGGTGGCCACCCTGCTGGATCCCCTTTACAAGGAACAACGTGCCGTCCTTAATTCCCTCACTGGAGCGTGACCGGAAGATGCGTGACTACAAGCGCACGCTGGTAGACGCGCTGCTGAGGGCATTCCCAAATGACACAGGGGGCTCTGTGGAAGTACAAGGGGAAGGCGGAGGAGGAGGAAGAGGTCGCCAATGCAGCTGTGGCACCGCCAGCACCTCAGAAGGCAGGGTTAGCATGGCCGAAATGTGGAAAAGCTTTGTCAGCAGCACGCCACAGCAAACAGCACCACCAGCTGATAGGCAACGTCTTAGCAGGAGGCAGCATTTCAGCAACATGGTGGAACAGTATGTGTGCACATGCCTACACGTACTGACTGATGGGTCTGCCCCATTCAACTTCTGGGTCTCCAAATTGGCCACATGGCCTGAGCTTGCCCTTTATGCCTTGGAGGTGCCGGCCTGCCCTGCAGCCAGTGTATTGTCTGAACGTGCGTTTAGCATGGCAGGGGGCGTTATCACAGACAAGCCCAGCCGCCTGTGCACAGCCAACGTGGACAAGCTAACGTTCATTAAAATGAACCAGGCATGGATCCCACAAGGCTTGTCTGTACCTTGTGCAGAATAGACATTTAGACCGGCCTCACGCAGCCTTTGGTATACTTGTTTTTTTTTAATATGTCTCAATATTTTGGGGGCTACCCCAATTAGAAAAAAAAACAAACAAATAACAGTGTTGGCTACCTCCTCCTCCTCCACCACCGCCACTTCCACCTACACTGCCACGGTCACGGCCTAGTCACCCTCTAGGCTCCTACCCCCATCCACCTCCTCCTCCCATTTTTATTTTTTTATGTGATTTTAAGTTATTTCCCTATCCACATTTGTTTGTAGGGCACTTGTCCTACTCTTACCCCCATTTTGCTTCCTTTTGCAGCCCTCTAGCCCTTTCCAGGACTTTTTTACAGCCATTTTTGTGCCCAAAAGTTCGGGTCACCATTGACTTCAATGGGGTTCGGGTCCGGGGTCAAGTTCGGGTCAAGTTCGGTACCGAACCCAAACTTTTCCACGAAGTTCGGCTGAACCAGATGAACCCGAACATCCAGGTGTCCGCTCAACTCTAATCCTAAGATGTAACAATATATAAGCAGGAAAATCAAGAGAAGATTGAGTACTTACCTTGTGCTCAGGACCTCCCTTTAGCGTAAGGATAGAACTATCAAAATGAAAAGGGACAGCCCCCTATCATAAAACAGGTGCAGACCACAAAGTGCTCCCAGCACCATGTGGAGATCACAAAATGGCACTGCAAAGGGCCAAAAAGCCACAGGAAGCAGTGTCATAGAAAAAATGACATCACTCCTCAACAGGAAATGATGCCATCAGCAATGTGGGAAGCAGTCCTCACAGGAACATATATCCAAAGGTTCCTAGGCTTATTGACACAATGAGGCAGCAAAGATCGAGTCCAAAGGTCAAGATGCGTGCAGGAAAAAAGGCAAAAGCAAGCAACGGCTCACACACGGCCCCAGAGGGAGCCATCCACAGACAAACACACAACCTGACAACACCTAAGGGAAAAAAGGGGAAATAAAGGGGGAAAAAAAGGGGAAAAAATCTATTTTTTTTAAATTTCATTTTCTTTTTCTTTTTCCTTATCCTTCCCTTTAAAAGATACTATAATAAATTAGAATGTTGTATTCTTTCCTTCTTCTCGTTTAACCTTGCATAAAATAACTCCTCAGCCCCATAAACCAATGATTCTCCCCACTTCTCCATCAACACTGGGGTTTACAAATTATATGAATTATATCACAATTATCCAAAGTTCTTACTATCCTGAGATAAAAAAAAACATCACCTATCCCTATTATTAAGATACCTTATATCAAAAATGGAAAGATTAGAGAAATATTATTAATTAGTCTTGATCTAGAAAAGGGGCAAAGCTAATAGAGTCATTGAGGCCTGGGTATATTGTAGCTTTTAATTTATAAATCCATTGGGCTTCTACTTTACGAAAGCTGTGACTACTGCCGCTATATCAACCAGACTAAAGAGATAATACTTCCTAATCAGAAGGTGTTCTGACCTAGGCACTACACTAATTGCAACACTATAGGTATAGTGTAGCTAATGACCTGTGGTTGCGGGTCTTTCTATGTGGGCAAGACCAAAAGGAAATTTGGCAACATATACATGACCATGTAGTAGACATCATGACAGTTATTCTGGACAGTCCTATAGCCAGACACTTTGCCACTCGACACAAATACAAGGTGGATACTCTTAGATTCATGGCCTTGGCTAAGATACATCCCCTCCCATGTGGAGGGGACTTCGATCAAACTATCTTACAGGTAGAAGCCCGATGGATTTATAAATTAAAAGCTACAATATGCCCAGGCCTCAATGACTATCAGCTTTCCCCTTTTCTAGATCGAGACTAATTTGTGTACTTCTAATCTTTCCATTTTTGATATAAGGTATCTTAATGATAGGGATATGTGATGGGTTTTTTTTATCTCAGGATAGTAGGAACTTTGGATAATTGTGATATAATTCATATAATTTGTAAACCCCAGTGTCGATGGAGAAATGGGGAGGGCCATTGGCTTATGGGACTGAGGAGTTATTTTATGCGAGGTTAAAAGAGAAGGAAAAAATACAACATTCTAATTTATTATAGTATCTTTTAAAGGGAAGGATGAGGAAAAAGAAAAGGAATTTGTTTAAAACATTTTTTTGATCCCCCCTTTTTTTCCTCTTAGGTGTTGTCAGGTTGTGTGTTTGTCTGTGGATGGCTCCCTCTGGGGCCGTGTGTGAGCCGTTGCTTGCTTTTGCCTTTTTTCCTGCACACATCTTGACCTTTGGACTCGATCTTTGCTGCCTCATTGTTTCAATGAGCCTAGGAACCCTTGGATATATGCTAGGTTCCTGTGGGGACTGCTTTCCACGTTGCTGATGGCATCATTTTATGTTTAGGAGTGATGTAGACAGGAAGTGATGTCATTTCTGGTATGACACTGCTTCCTGTGGCTTTTTGACCCTTTGCTCCCAGCACCATGTGGAGATCACAAAATGGTGTTGCACTTTGTGGTCGGCACCTGTGTTATGATCGAGGGCTGTCCCTTTTCATTAGGATAGTTATACCCTTACGTTAAATGGTGGTCCTGAGCATTATATTAAGCAGCCCCTTTAATCATTCTGTGCATTACTTGCCTGAGGGGACATGGACTCGCATCTGCCATGAGGTCTTACATGTAAGTAGGATTGTTTCCTATCTCACTACCTCATAACGTTTTCTAGTGCCATTTTTCATTACAGCATACTGTCTATGAGCATTAATTCCCTTTGTTGATACACTCCCATTTTTTGTATTCTAAGGTTGCTGGTCCTTTCATATGGCCATTACAGTTTAAGTGAGTTTTACCTGCTGGGAAGGGAAGGCTTTCTTTGTCTGGGTCAGCTCATTTGCGTCATGTACCCGTCTGATTCATCCATATACACATGGTTCCCTTTTTGAGCTCTTCCTCAATCCCCAGCTTGTAACAAGGTAAGTACTCTATCTTCTCTCGCTTTTCCTGCTTATATATTGTTAAATGTTAGGATGGTAAATTTGGTGACATGGTTTTAGAAATACGCCTATGGTTTTTCAGATCCGTTGTTCTTTTAATGGACTGATGGGCGATTTTACCCTGAGACACCCCCTTTTTTCCTCCCTTTGTGTGCTACATGGATTATTCTGCTTTTGTCTAGTATCCCCTCTGCTATCGCATTAGTTGGATACTGAGGTAATTATTGTAACTGTCAGCTTGATCGATATGACATAGTTTTAATGTTATCATTGGCATATATAGCCTCTCCCTCCCCCCCTTTTCTTTTCTTTTTTTTTTCTTGCATATGTATGTTTTGCTCCCTCTTTGATTGTTGGCCTCCTTTTCCACCTCTCCATATAGACACTGTGGGTATTTTTCAATTTTTGTTGATGTATTTGCAGCTTGATCGATATGACATAGTTTTAATGTTATCATTGCCATATATAGCCCCTCTCCTCCTGCTTCCCCCCTTCCCCCCTTTTCTTTTTTTTTTTCCTTGCATATGTATGTCTTCATCTCTCTTTGATCGTTGGCCCCCTTTTCCACCTTTCCATATAGACACTGGGTATTTTTCAATTTTTGTTGATGTATTTGCATTATATATATATTTTTTGTTAATAATCTGTATTTTTATGTGTTTTTCTACTTTCCTATTATAGTACAATACCCAATGTGTATCTTACATGCTTGGCCCTGAAGAAGCGGGGAAACCTGTGTAACGCGTATGCATCTGACATGTACGTGTGACGATTCATGATCTCTAAGCTTTTATCATTTGTACTTATGTCCTTTTTAATGATATGTTTTCAACATGTTTTATGGATTTTTTAACTACAATAAAATCTATGTGAAATTTTACCTATTTTTGCAGTTGTATGTTCTCAGGAGGTCAGATCATATTGGCCCCATAAAGAATGAAGAAGGGAATCTGGTTACAAAGAATGGAGAGATGGTGACGGTTTTCAATATATTCTCACGAGGGAAACGGGGGACTTCAGTAACCAAAACTGTAATGTTTATCTTCATGATATGTCACAGGAGGCATCGTCATGGCTAACAGTGGATAGAATTAGGAATAGACTTGAAAAATTAACACAAATAAGTCACAGGGACCAGATGGCTTTCACCCAAGGGTCCTTAAGGAATTAACTCATGTAATTGCCAGACCATTGTTCCAAATTTTGACGAACAGTCTACTGACTGGTATGGTACCAGCTGATTGGAGAAAAGCCAATGTAGCAAGAATATTCAAAAAAAGGATCAAGATGTACCCCTGGGAACTACAGACCAGTTAGCCAAACGTCAATAGTATGCAAGCTTTTGGAGGAGATAATAAGGGATTATATACAAGATTTTAGTAATGAAAACTGTATCATTAGCAGTAATCAGCATGGATTCATGAAGAATCGTTCTTGCCAAACCAATCTATTAACCTTCTATGAGGATGTGAGCTTCCATCTCGATAAAGGAAGGCCTGTAGATTTGGTGTATCTGGACTTTGCAAAGGCATTAGATACAGTTTCCCATAAACACTTATTGTACAAACTAAGGTCTGTCAGCATGGACAAAAAGGTGAGTACATGGATTGAAAACTGGCTACGGGGGCAATTTAAGAGAGTGGTAATAAATGGGGAGTACTCAAAATGGACCTGTGTGGAGAGTGGGGTCCCCCAGGGTTCTCTCCTGGGACCGATCCTATTTAATTTATTCATAAATCATCTGGAGAATGGGATAAAAAGCTCAATCTCGGTATTTGCAGATGATCCTAAGCTATGCAGGGCAATAATTTCTCTGCAGGATGTGGAAACCTTGCAAGAAGATCTGAACAAATTAGTTGGGTGGGCGACAACATGGCAAATGAGATTTAATGTAGAAAATGTAAAGTAGTGCATTTGGATGCCAAAAATATGAATGCAACCTACTCACTAGGGGGAGAGCCTCTGGGGGACTCTAGGATGGAAAAGGACTTAGGGGTCTTAGTAGATGACAGGCTCAGCAATGGCATGCTATGCCAAGCTGCTGCAAGCAAAGCCTACAGGATATTGGCATGCATTAAAAAGGGGATTCATTCCAGAGATAAAACAATAATTGTCCCACTCTACAAGACTCTGGCCTGGCCGCATCTTGAGTATGCCGTCCAGTTCTGGGCTCCAGTCCTCAGGAAGGATGTGCTGGAACTGGAGGGGTCCAGAGAAGGGCAACAAAGCTTATTAAGAGAGTGGAGGACCTTAGTTATGAGGAAAGATAATGAGCACTGAACTTATTCTCCCTGGAGAAGAGACGCTTGAGAGGGGATATGATTATATTGTACAAATACCATACTGGTGACCCCACAATAGGGATAAAACTTTTCCACTCAAGGGAACCCCGCAGAGCAGAGCAGAGCCCACCCGCGTCAAAGCATCCATACTCCCCATGTTGAGGGCATGGAGCCTGGTACGGTTCAGGAGGGGGGCACTCGCCTGCCCCCCCCATCCTAGCCAGCCAGGTTGCATGCTCAGATAAGGGTCTGGTTAGGATTTTAGGGGGGACCCCATGTCAAATTTTTTTAAAATATTGGCGCGGCCCCTTAAAATCCATACCAGACCCAAAGGGCCTCGTATGGACTGGGGGGGCTTATGCTAATTTTTTCAGTGATTTTTTGGTATATTGCCGGGAGCCAGCAGTACATTACAGCTGTGATTTTAAATGACATTTTTCCTTTACAAATGTCATTTTGCGGTGGCACTGTTCTAAACATCACAGAGGTGCGCCCTTTTACAGGCTGACTAAGGGGAATTGCCGGGGGGACTTCCATGGACGTCCGCCCCTTTGCACGCTCCCTGCACGCACACACAGCTGGCGGTGCGCTCTCGCAGCCGATGCATGCTGCGTGGGCAAGCCCGTGGGTCGGATGGACTCAATGTCCGTTGGAGACCCGCAATCCTTTCTTAGAGCGGCAGAACGGGGAACCGCCGATGTAAACATGGCGGTTCTCCGTTCTGTGAGGGGGGACATAACAGATCTACTGATCCCTGTGATCGGGATCAGTTAGATCGGTCATGTCCCTGGAAGCCCCCCCCACACAGTTAGAACACATACAGGGAACTCAGCTAACCCCTTCAATGCCAGTGACATTCATACAGTAATCAATGGCTATTTAAATGTATGTATAAATGTCAATGGTTCCACAAAAGTGTCAAAAATGTCCGACATGTCCGCTGCAATATCGCAGTCCCGATAAAAATCGTAGATCGTCGCCATTACTAGTAAAAAAATATATATATATAATAAAAAACACCATAAATCAATTCCTATAGTTTGTAGATGTGATAACTTTTGCGCAAACCAATCAATATACGCCGATTGCGATTTTTTTTTACCAAAAATATATAGAAGAATACATATTGGCCAAAATTGATGAATATTTTTTTTTTATATATTTTTTTGGATATTCATTATAGCAAAAAGTAAAAAATATTGTTCTTTTTTTAAAATCGTCTCTCTTTGTTTGTTTATAGCGCAAAAAAAAAAAAAAACGCAGAGGTGATCAAATACCACCAAAAGAAAGCTCTATTTGTGGGAAAAAGATGCAACATTCAAAATGTGACAGTGCTGAAAGCCGAAAATTGGTCTGGGCAGGAGGGGGTTTAAGTGCCCAGTAAGCAATGGTTAAAGGAATATTTCATTTTTATTGTTTCACTTTAAGCATTATTAAAATCACTACTCCTGAAAAAACTATTGATTTAAAAACCTTTTTTTGCATTGATACATGTCCCCTAGGGCAGGACCTGGGTCCCCATACACTTTTTATGGCAATAACTTGCATATAAGCCTTTAAAATAAGCACTTTTGATTTTTCATGTTCAGGCTCCATAGACTTTAACGGTGTTCGAATGTTCGGACAAATTTTTTGTCTGTTCGCATGTTCTGGTGCGAACCGAACAGGGGGGGTGTTCAGCCCATCCCTACTTGATAAGTGTTGCGATCACCCAAAAAATGATTATAAAAGGATTTACTCATTAATACTAGCTCTCCACCCTTATCTGGCGGGCGTATAACCAACTCTTTCTTGGACTCCTAAGACGAAATGCCTTTTTTAATGTAGGCAGGATCCTTGACCGTCTTGATCTTCATGATGTCTAAATCTCCCATCACCATATTTTTAAACACCTCAATATGTTTGGTGTCAGGTGGATTGAACACAAACCTATTTCACAAATTAGAGTGTATCCCAACTGGAACAAGTGCAGCCCTTTCAGCAGGTTTGGATAAAAAAAAATCTTAATATTCCTAATCCTAACATATTTCTGTATACTCACATAGGTCTGGAATTTGGTAAAATTACACACTGGCGCAAACTTAATCCTTTTTTAAGTTGGTCCTCAGATAGCTCAGAGCCACTGATGTTGTAGATGCCAGTTCCTATTGGGGTCTTTTCCTTTTTTATTTTCCTCCCTACTCTCCTTCCTCATATTCTCTTCTCCCCCCCCCCCGATCTGTTGGATCATTGGGTGTATATGAGGTTGGTCTCCCCCGCTGGGGGTTGGGGTTCCTTAAAAAACCCTCATCCCATTCCACCGTATCATACAGTGGTGAAAACTGATTGAAAGTATTGACAGGGGCTCCTGGGGGTAATTCCCTTTCCAATCCGAATGTTGGGAATCATTCTGATGGGGACTTCCCCTAGAACTATGTTAATTAGAGACTCCACCCCTTTCCAATAAGAATAAACAGATGGAGAGGTGGGGATAATGAGAAGAACCCACACCCCTACCTCCTCCCTCATTATTCCCTCATCCTCTTGAATGGTTAATGGGACTACTAAAGTGATTATTAACATAAGATGAATTACGGGGGTTTGGGAGTATGAGTCGGAGTATTGGGATGATGATTGATCATTGCCTTAACAAGGGGGAGGGGTTTAGGGGCCTGATCTGTCGAAGAAACATTGGCCTGCCATCTAAAAACTTCCTTCTGTGAGAAATCACCACAGTCCCTAATGAATTTCCCTTGGTATTGGCACATTATACCTTAGCAAGTTCATAATTATACACACATACATATATATATATATATATATATATATATTATATGTATCTTAATGGTAATGAAATGTATTATTCATACTTGTAGATGCTCAGTTTACCATTAATTATTTTGTCTTCCAACCTGTTTCCTCGTTGTGCGGTTCTGGTCGCTCTTCTCAGGGCATTCACATTTTTAATAGGAGTTTCACTGTTCACTAGAAGTGGCTTTGTGATCAGTATATTTTTATATTTAATTCAGTCTGACGCTATCAGCGCTGACTACTGGCTCTAACTGGTACTCCTTTTGGGAAGCCATGATATGTGTCGCTTGCTTCCGGATTCTGGTGGCACCATGGCAACGGGTTGTATTTAAGATTGATGCTGCAGCTCCGCCCAACTGAGGAAGTTCGTATGAACGTAATGCGTACAGGGGGAAGAGCTATGTACGGATGATGTCACCTGCTGCCATCCTGAGCTAACAAGCTTACATGCTGTTATGTGCTTGTATATGATTGTTCTGAATGTGAGTAAGATACCATCTTTTGGAGTTTAAATGGAGAGCACTTAGATCTTTTCTTCTGTTTATAGATTTCTGGTAATCCGTGGTGGAGTTTTGGATATCCAGTTCCTGATACACTTTACCCTTTTGACGCAAAAAAGTTTTGAGGGACCAGTACTGTTGACCACCTGTTAGATCAGGGGTCAATTATATCAGGTGAGTGAAGCGAGTTTGTTGAAGGTGGAGGGATTGTCACCGCACATCAGCCCTTCTGGATTCCTTTCTCCACATGTGGATATTCTTACCTTCTGGCATTCGGGGACTTGTTATTCACCACCTATTTTATGGACTTTTATATTATCTGTTTATATGATTCACTTATTTATTGCACTGCACTTCTTTTTATATATATTCTAGTGATTGATGTGAATATCTAATAAGTGTTCAGCTGGCATGGTATTTTAGACTTGTACAGTGCCTTGCGAAAGTATTCGGCCCCCTTGAACTTTGCGACCTTTTGCCACATTTCAGGCTTCAAACATAAAGATATAAAACTGTAATTTTTTGTGAAGAATCAAAGTGACTTGAAGACCTCTCTCAAACGACGTGACTTTCATTTCCCCGACTTATTAAAACGTGCGGGTTAAAAAGTCAAAAAATAAACAATTTTTTCAAACTTTATAGGTTATTTAAAGTAAGGTGAAGTACTAACACAGGGTGAACAACAACTAAGAAGTGTTTTTTAATGTCAAAATATAGAAATACAAACTTCGGACTTTACACCGTTTTCCAGCGTTTCAAGTTCCCCCGGCTTATGAAAGCGTTCCGTGACATGTTCAGATTTTATGGTACGGTCGACTTGTGAATAATCTATAAGTGTAGTTAGTGATCTTATATATATTTTTCTTCACGTCACGTTATTTATTCACTTAGTATATTTGTCTATTATATTTTCAGGTATTTTATCCACCACTTATTGTTCAGGGGCTTACGGTCTTCCATTCTTATAGGTGTACACCTCTTTCCTTAGGTCTTCCCGACTACACGCCAC
>BLSH010536794.1:0-10821 GCA_018402905.1 Glandirana rugosa | reverse complement strand
TTCAGCTTTTTATTTGTTAAAAAAGTTTGAAATATCCAATAAATTTCGTTCCACTTCATGATTGTGTCCCACTTGTTGTTGATTCTTCACAAAATATTACAGTGTTATATCTTTATGTTTGAAGCCTGAAATGTGGCAAAAGGTTGCAAAGTTCAAGGGGGTTGAATACTTTTCGCAAGGCACTGTATATTTGAGCTGATTGCATTTATATCCATACAGGTTGCAGTAAAAGATGGTTGTTAAGGAGCAGATGAAGGCTATTGGAGCCGAAACGCGTCGGGTTTCCATACCCCCCCTGTCACGATTCTTTTACTTTGAGAGCTCTCTTGAATTTTATACTTTGTGAGTATGATTCAGTTTTTTTGCAATAAATAAGATTCTTTACAGTATTACACTATTGCGGTTCTTTCTCCATTTATTGCAATACACCATCTACCAAAATCCTGGGAGCGACCGGGTGGAGAAGTTGGAGATTACTATCCATGATGTGATTCTGATCCCTGCCCCTTCCTGGTCTCGACCCCTGATATATGTTGATGACACCTGGGAAGTTCCGGACCACCTTCCTTTTGGATATTTGTGACCTATAGGTTCTACACCAGGACCCCGGATGACATCTGAGCACATACCTACTGATTCATTGTGATATCTGCGCATGATCTATGGGATTCTGGTAAGCATACATCCATTTCTATATATTGGATTTATCAGAATTCCCCTGCGTTTTGCTTGAACATTCTGATGCTGTTAAGTTTTCCTTGATTTATTTTGAATATAAGAATATTGAGATTCATCTCTCTGCCTCCCAAGTTGGGACTATTGCTGTTTATTTTATATACACCACCTTTTTTATGATCATTTTATCACATTATTTGGGCGCTGCAATTTTTTTCTTTTTATCTGTAGGGCTAGGAAGCTGCCTGTGGAATCCTAACAACTGATGAGTCATCAGCTGTCAATGGGCTTCCTTGCTGACAGCTGAATGAAAAAAAAATTGCCGTTTAAAAAAATACCCCATACTCGAGGCGTGGCCAACTGCTGAGGAAGACGGATGCTCTTTTCCCAGCTCCGCTCATCCAGAAGGATTAATCACTAAAAAAACCCTATATACCCTAGCCATTGGCAAAACACAACCACCACCTATCATCAGGCACCTCTGCCCCTTCACAGGGACCGATACTTCAGCGACTAAGCTGCGCTCCTGTCTGGGGAAAGGACGGAAGGAGAGGACGGCCGGAGAGGAGAATTGAGGCACCGCGCTGTACTGACCTAATCCGTCGCCATCCGGACTCCCTGTGGCACGGTAAGCATCACCAACACTCTCCCCTGTGCCCCTACACACCAATCCATCAGCGAGGACAGCTGGGGAGTGTCACGAAAGCTGGACTGTGAGGAGATTTGGCCCGGGATCGGGCTTCCACTACAGCGGCGGGCGCCATATTGGGGCCTAACTTTAGGAGATTCCACAGCGCCCTATACTGACATCCTCTCATCTGGGGTGAAATCATCACCATCTACAATCCCCCAAGATCCTCCAAATCCACCACTGTCCGGCTGGACCTATTTTATAAAAAAAAAAAAACTTTGGAACGTCCACAAGGCGTTTTATCAGGGGGATTATCATACAACTGGCGGCTAGGGAGAGGAGGAGGAGATCACAGCATCTAGATACCATTATAACCTCTATCAGAAACCTTGAGAACCAAAACCAATTGAACCCCAGTACAGACCTGAAAGACCGACTAACTCACCTTAGACAGGAACTAAGATCTACTCTACTTGACACCTTCAAAAAGTCCCAAACTAAATTTAGAGCAAACCACTATTCCACGGGAAATAAAGCCGGAAAGGCCATGGCCCTTAAACTGAAGGGACATTACAACAAATCAAAAATCGCGCACCTATTCCATCCCATTACTAAGAATAAAATACTTGACCCACAACAGATAGCTGATGCCTTCAGTACCTACTACAGCTCACTATATAACTTGCGTGATGATCCCACAACTGTCCAACCATCCCCAGTGGCCATAGATTCATTCCTACAAAGCATCAAACTTCCAAAAATTTCTCAGGATCAATTATCAAAACTGAACGAACCCTTCACACCTCAGGAAATAATAGATACCATATCCTTGCTTCCTCCCAACAAATCACCAGGACCTGATGGCCTCACTGGGGAATATTACAAACAATTCAAGCTCTTATTATCACCATACCGAAGCCGGGGAAAGAGCCAACTCTTCCGCAAAACTTTAGACCAATATCCCTTCTCAATACCGATACAAAAATTTATGCAAAATTAATTGCCACCAGACTAGCCGAGCTTATGCCCTTTCTTATCCATCAGGACAAATCTGGATTTACTAAAGGTAGACAGACATATGACGCCACCCGCAGAGTGATTAACATTATCCACTACGCTGAATCCACCAGAACGCCTTCTCTGCTCCTATCACTGGATGCCGAGAAGGCGTTCGATAGAGTACATTGGGGATATCTAGAGGCAGCCTTGACTAAATTTGGCCTAGAGGGCCCAATATTCTCTGCAATTATGGCCTTATACTCATCACCCTCAGCACAGGTTTACGCTTCAGAAATGATCTCCAAACCTTTTGACATCAGTAATGTGACTAGGCAGGGTTGCCCTTTATCGCCGCTCATATTTAACTTGGTAATGGAACCCCTTGCAGAACATATCAGGTCTAATGACAACATTTCAGGCTTCCGGATTGGCTCCAAAGAACATAAAGTGAATCTATTCGCGGATGATGTCATATTAATGCTTACTAATCCTTATTCTTCCCTGGCTTCGGTTCAACAGGTACTTCAATGTTTCAGCAATATCTCATACTATAAAGTAAATGATACTAAGTCCTATATACTTGATCTAGGTATGGATGGAGTGACCAGCAATTTACTGCGCAATATGTACTCTTATGCATGGGCCGACACAGGTATTACCTATTTAGGTATCACACTCACCAAATCGACAAAATCACTTTTTGTCCATAACTACCCCGATGCCAAAACGATGCTCATACATGAAACCACAAAATTCTCCAAGTACGAATTCTCATGGTCAGGCCGCCTTGCTGCCTTTAAAATGATGATTCTACCCAGGTTATTATATTTATTTCGCACGCTACCTATACCTCTCACGAAATGTTACATTAAATCCCTCCAAACTATTCTCCATCATTACCTTTGGCAAGGTAAAAAGCCTAAATGCAGCCACACAAGACTGATAAAACATAGACTTGCAGGAGGCACCGGACACATTGACATACAAGACTACTACCTTGCCTCCATTCTCTCGCAAATAAAGGACTGGTTATCACCGAGTCCGACTACACTATGGGGAGACATCGAAAATATAATGACCCCTGGGCACAATCTTAACGACTGGCTTTTTAGCACAGTAGTAAAACCACCCTCTACCAAACTCTACTCTCCCACTATACGGGCATCTATTAGAGCATGGAACATTATTCATTACTCCACATGGAAACACCTGCCCACCAAACCTGTTCCAGTTCCCATACAGGTGTTAAGTCTCCTTTCCCCTGACATGCCCATCCCTGCTTGGCTTGCGGATTTAGCCCAAAACACTAAAGAGCTCAGACCTTTGATACTCCACAAAACATTCCAACAAATCCAAGTCTCAGTCAATGCTCCTGACAAAGATTTTTTCACATTACATAGAATTAAAAAATGTTTGGCCTCCTACCCTAATCTAGAAAGCTCCATACCTGCTGCAATTTGGAATTATTTATTTTACAATCATACCAAACAAAAAGGAACTTCACTGATCTATACTAATCTGCAAGAAAAACAATCCTTTGAAAAATCCAAACCATTTATAGAATGGGAAGCTCAATTTCAAATTGTCTTCTCTGAAGCTCAATGGCAATCAGCGCTCAAGTCCATATACAAAACTACACGTTGCATTGCCCTCTGGGAAATCACCCAAAAACTATCAATGAGATGGTACCTGACCCCACAAAGACTACACACTATGTACCCTAGTGCCTCGGCCGCCTGCTGGAGAGGATGTGGCCAAACAGGCACTCTACTCCACATTTTTTGGGCCTGCCCATACCTGTCCGGTTGGTGGACAGAAATTTCCTCCTTGATAAATAAAATTTTAAAAAGCCAGTATATCTTAACACCACATTTAGCCGTCCTGAATCTGACCATTGACCTGCTCCCGCCTTCCCACAGACTAGTCATCACCCACATCTTGCTGGCCTCTAGGCTGCTAATTGCTAGAAAATGGAAGTCTAATACCATTCCAACGGTCACTGAGGTGATCACACTGGTTCAAACTCACTACTTATACGAAACCACAATGGCTTATGGTACCCCTATACATCATAAAACCATTTCCCTTTGGGGTCCTTGAAAAACATGGTTTAACATACAGTATGGATTAGCATGAATAGCTCACATCACCTACTGTTATGGTAAGACTGACATGGTGCTCCTTTCCACCTTTTCTTCATTCCCCATCCTCGCTTTCCTACTATAGCCTACCCCCTTTCCTCCCCCCTTCCCTGTCCTTTAACAGAGAGAAGAAACTTCCAAACCTATATTCTCCATACTTGTTATATCCGTTATTTTACTCTGCTTTCAACCTAGAATGCTACTTTTTATCTTAACTGACTTTTTGATTGTACTATATCCAAGCCGGGGTATGCCCAAAGGCTCTGTTTTGTTATATCTATGCAAAAACTCCAATAAACATAAATTAAAAAAAAAAAATACCCCATACTCATTCACATGGGGGGCCAGGATTTGAGGGCTCCCTTCTTGTGGTAGTAAACCCTTCTATCATTTTCAGCCAAGGAAGCTGCCATCTTGGCCTCTGTTTAATCTACAACTGCCATGATGCTGCACATGTGATCAGCTATGATACCAGCAATTGGATGGTTTGACAGTTTGATTTAGAGAACAACCATTGGGAGTGTCATATTTCCTGCACATGCCGGAAATGTATCTGGTTTTTAAACTGTTAAATGGATGGATTTACTACTGCTTTAAAGGGGCTTCTAGATTCTGATAAGCCCCCTGCCCACAGACCCCCACAACCACAGACCAGGGTTGCGGGGAAGAGACTCTTGTCCCCATCAACATGGGGACAAGGTGCTTTGGGGTGGTGGGGCAGAGCCCCTCTGCTCCAAAGAACACCCAGTGTTGAGGGCATGTGGCCTGGTATGATTCAGAAGGGGGGCGCTCATTCATCTCCCCTTTCCTGACCTGCCAGGCTGCATGCTCAGATAAGGGTCTGGTATGGATCTTGGGGGGACCCCACACCATTTTTTTTTCTCCTTTATTTTTTTTAAAATAGAAATTGCAACCACAAGTTAATTTAAAGGTGACTTGACTTGTTTTTCTTTATAAATTACATTTTTGCTGAAGCCTGTTCTATACGTACTACAGTCACACCACTTTACAGGCAAAATAAGGGGACCTCCCCAGGCACTATATTTAAAGGAATTTTTCATTCAATTGCAATTCAAGGATCATTAAAATCACCTGCTCCTGAAAAAACAATAATTTACCCGGTTCCCACTGCGTATCATATATGTGCTGCTGCAGAGTGGCAGCGTCCTGCGAATCGCCGTATATAAGTGGTGGCTTGCGCTTGCGCAGTTAGCGGACGGGAGCACGCCAGCAGCGCGCTCTTGTGCCCGCTGCACTCTGCAGGAGTGTGCCTGCGGCGCGGGTGGACCCGATGTCCGCCGGCGAGCCGAGGTGACCTGGCAGAGAAAAAGAACGGGGAACCGCCGATGTAAACACGGCGGTTCCCCGCTCTGTCAGTGAGCATGTAAGAGATCTACCGATCCCTGTCACTGGGATTAGTGAGATCTCTTATGCCCATGGTAACCCAGCCCTCTCACAGTAAGAACACACCTAGGGAACACAGTTAACCCCTAGATCTCCCCCTGCAGGTTAAACCCTTCACTGCCAATGACATTTATACAGTAATCAGTGGATATTTAAATTCCTGATTGCTGTATAAATGTCATTGGTCCCAAAAAAGTGTCAAAAATGTCCGGCATGTCTGCCCCGATATCAAAGTCCTGATAAAAATCTCAGATCACCGCCATTACCAGTAAAAAAATTAAAAAATGTAAAAACGCCAGAAATTAATTCTCATGATTTGTAAACGAGGCAACTTTTGCGGAAACCAATCAATAAACGTTGATTGCGATTTTTTTTTACCAAAAAAATGAGGAAGAATATAAATTGGCCAAAACTGATGAACAAATTCGTTTTTTTATTTTATTTTTTTGGATTTGTATCTTAGCAAAAAGTAAGAAATATTGTTTTTTTTAGAAAAATTGTCGCTCTTTTTTGTTTATAGCGGTGATCAGAAATGATGCAGAGGTGATCAAATACCACCAAAAGAAAGCTCTAGTTGTGGAAAAAAAGGACACAAATTTCGTTTGGGTACAACGTCACATTACTGCGCAATTGTCAGTTAAAGCGACACAGTGCCGAATCACATAAAGTGCTCTGGTCCTAATATGGGAAATCCTTCCGGGGATGAAGTGGTTAAAAAAAAATTGCATTGATACATGTCCCCCAGGGCATTACCCAGACCCCATACCCCCTTTATGGCCAGTTACTTGCATATAAGACTTCAAAATGGACACTTTTTGCTGTTTGGCTCCTATAGACTTCAATGGGGTTCGCCGTTCAGGTCAGAACTTTTTCCCTGTTTGGGAGTTCTGTTACGAACCAAACAGGGGGGGATTTGGCCCATCTCTAGTTACCAGTAAAGTCTCTTGTATCTCAGAGCAGTAGCCACTGACACCAATGATATTTTTAGTAGTCTGAAATGTTGCCATTCTTCCCATTGGTCTCTATTCTAAAGAGGATTTTTCTCACTGATCCCCAATGTAATGGGGCATTCTTGCTACTGACCACCAATGTACCATAGATGGCCATTTTTCAGTGACCACCAATGTACGGGGCACTCTTTCTCCCTCTAACCTTCTCACACTAATAATGAATGTAAAGGGGTACCTAAAGGGTGCTGTTAAGGCAGAAAGCGAGAGATGGACACTCGGGAGGTGCATGTCCATGGCTTAATGGACAAGGGCTGTCATAGTTCACTGACCCATGCTGTTGTCTGCAGCTGTTGCATCTGAGTCTCTGCAGAATCTACTTTTTCCCACCTGGTCTCCATGTTTGATTCTTATTCATTATCTTCCCTGTTCAAAATATTTCTTCCTCCCACAAAACCTTTAATGAAATGTAGGTGGCCCATGTGTGAAAAAAAGGTCAGGGAACAGAATCTTCCCCATTGCACTGAGCAAGTTTATCTTTTTACTGCCATCAATGTATGGTGCACAGCAACTGTAAATGGATATAAATCTGACAAGCCGACTGCCAGCCTTTAGGTGGAAGAAATCCAGCCACTGTATTGCTTCCACAGACCCCCTGAGTATTTAACCCCTCCTCCCCTGTGACATCCACACCATTGTTATTGGGTTGTGTTATCTTTTCTGCAGGCCCCAGGACCCCCTTGATGCACATTGCTGGGTAGAGGGTAGGGAGACCAGAGAATGTCCATTCACTGATCTCCCCTAGCTAGTAAGAACCAATGAGGATATTGTCACTTACGGTTTCTTCTGTCACTTTCTTGTCATGGATCTGCCACCCGACGCAGGTGTCACTAAGGGTTAACAACAGTGCAGACTGATTTCAGTGATTGGTGCCAAACTGCCTTATTTTATCATCTCAGCTGCCAGAGATTTTGCTGTCTGATTTGCAGCTCATACCTGTTCCTGTGACTACCTGTTCCTGAGATCCAATCTATTCCCTGTGTTTGACATGGCTTGTTTGACTATGATTGATCTCTGTTATCCTGACCCGGGCTTGCCTTGTATCCACGCTTATCTCTATATTGACTGATATCCTGTTGTCGAACCTTTGCCTGTATCCTGACGATTCTCTGCCTGCCATTTATGTCTGCTTGATTATCTGCTACCGAACCCGGCTTTTCTGACCACGCATCCAATGTCTACACAACTCTGCACCTACCAGCTTCCTGTTTCCTGCTTCCTGTCTGCTGAGCTGACTACACCTGCTGTTACCTGCTGGTTTACTCTGGGAGATCATTAGCTGCACAAGAGACAATCCAGGCACTCTTACACCACTCGGCTCTTGTGGCCACTGTTCATAACATTGGTGGTCCCTGAGCTGGGGTTGTACGCGAGACCTTAATGCTGCACATCAGGCTCACCCATCAGGCACGTGACATTTTGGCTGCTGTAGCCAAGAAACGAATAGAGCACTGATGACTCAGTAAACATGCCATCACATAGGTAAGTAAAAAAAGTATAGAAAATTAAAGGTACATTCAAGCACTTCGACCCCCCCCCCCTCCATGTACATGCACATACTTATGAGAAAGGACACTTTGGATGTGCCTATGTACAGAATGATGATTGCACTAGAGATAGTATATCACCCCACACATGCTGGAGTGAGAAAATAATTTTTGAGCCATTATTAGTGGTTAAAGCGGAGTTCAATCCTATTAAAAGTCAGCAGCTACAAAAAGTGTAGCTGCTGACTTTTAATAATTGGACACTCAGCTGTCCCAGGCTCCAGCAATGCAACCACCCACAGCGATGCTCTTCTCCCCCTGCTCCATACGGTGCCAGCTTCACAAGTGTGGGCGCCCGGCTTTGGCTGCAAAGCCGGGTGCGCACTGTGCATGTGGGAGTCACACTGCACACTGTGAATGGCCGGCGTATCTTCTGGGACCTGTGACATTTCCCAGAAGATCGCCGGCTGGGAGGAGGGGAAGGTGAACTTTCTTCTGGCTTTGCGATGCCAGGAGAGGAAGTGGACCTTGGACCCTGTGAAAACAGGGTCCCGGTCCCCCTCTAAAAAAATGACATGCCAACTGTGGCATGTCAGGGGGTCACCTTCCCTTAAAGCAGAAGTTCCACTTTTTGGGTGGAACTCCGCTTTAACTCTAAAGTGATCTGTAAAGGCTTTGGAAACATTGCCTATGGAAAGTTGTGGGTACAGATGTTTGTCACCATTTTACAGGAAGGGGCAATTTTAAGGCTTGGCATGCTGAATATTTATTTACTTGGCACAATCTCAATTTTATATTTTACCAAAATGGCCAATGTATTGCATATGTGTGCACTAAAATAAACTTTATTGTATGTTTTACTGAAAACTTGTGATTGGTAACCTGTTGTGCCAATATTGCGTGACATAAAAATTGTAACTACACAATTTTTTTCTCTTCTTTCAGAAAATAAATAGTGTTTTGTAAAGGAATGTTTAACTAACCTTCAGACCTAACCTGATTTTTTTTAATATGTGTTCAAAAAACACAAAAATGGCTCTGGCATTGAAAGGTTTTAACAGCTTTAGTGGACATAGTATCAGATGAAGTGCCTAGCAGCACTTCTCAATAAGAACCAGCCAGGGGTGGGTGTCAATAAAATTCCCTAAATACATGGATTGAATAGGCTTTGCTTCAGCTTCTCTAGGAAGAAGAAATCCTCTTCACAGTGGAAGCTGAAGAATAGATGTGAAGAATGGAACCCTGGGGAGAAACAACAAACTGATTCTGCAGAGACTCAACAGCTGCAACAGAAACATCTTCAAACAACAGCACAGGTTGGTTTAGACAATAGCAAACTATGACAGTGGCTCTGGCTGGAGTAGAGGTTAGAAAAAGCCAGGCAGAGAGTGACTCTGGCAGGGCAATCATTTATAAATGATCAATCTCTTCCAAAATACTTAATCTTTAGTCAAGAACCCATTTGATCGATATGCCACACACAGGGAAGTGGATTTCAATCAATTGTAATTTTTGAATGTAAGTCATCAGTTGCATCTCTGTTTACACTATGCAATCCCATAATCTAGTCAATCAAAATACAATTGTATTTATGAACAAAGAATCTCAGTACTGCCCATCGATGCAAAACGATTGATAACTTCTGCCCTGGCTGATTGACCATGATGAAAACATATTCTAAATTGCTAGGAAGGGAAGTTTGGATGGCTATTTGATTGTTAGCAGATTCAATCATTTTCACTGAATCGCAGATCAATTGGATAAAAAAATAGCAAGTGTTTATTGCCACCATAAGAGTGAACAGTGAGTAAGCAAGAGCCATATTTATGAATTATGATTTTGCTGTGTTTTGCTGACTATGGCCATGTGGGCAATTTCTTTTTTGCTATCCCATTTGCCAGAACAATAAAATTCGACTGAAGCCTAGTGAGTAGTGTTGAGTGAACCCGGACTGTAACGTTCGGGTCCGTACCGAACTTTCAGGTGTCTGGGACCCGGACCCGAACATGGATATTTCAAAAACGTTCGGGTTCGGGTTCTGGTAGTTGATCACGCATGTTGAATAGCTTAAGGGCAGCCAATCAACAATCGTTTCACTGGTTTGCCCTTAGAAGCCATCACAGCCATGCCTACTAATGGCATGGCTGTGATTGGCCAGTGCATCATGTGACCCAGCCTCTTTATAAGCTGGAGTCACAGTGCGGCATGTCACATGCTCTTGGGTTAGTGTAGGGAGAGGAAGCTGTCGGCGTTTTTGTCAGGTAGAGATTGCAGACATTTTAACATCTGATCCTGCATCCTGTGATTACTACTGCTGTTGCTCTGAGGGATAGATTGCAGAAATGTGAGATTTCACATACTGCTGTTTTGAGTTGCAGATTGCAGATCAAACTCTGCATAAAACAACGATCGCTACGATCGTGCACAACGATCAGATTGTTGGAGTAATTTGAGATTTCACATACTGCTGCTTTGAG
>BLSH010536776.1:208876-219224 GCA_018402905.1 Glandirana rugosa | reverse complement strand
TCATGTATGACTATGGGTGATCAGGGGGTCCCTGCCTGGCACATAGCGGTGCTGTGGGCACTTCAGATCCTGCCCACAGCACCGCTGCATCTCCTCTCTCCCCCCTCTCCCCCCTCCCCTGTCACACTGCACCGATCGGTGCGGAGAGGGGGGAGACAAGCCGGCACTTCCGCCAGCTTGTTTACATGTGATGCTCCGTCATTTGACGGAGCGATCACATGGTAAACGGCCGCTCCAAGCGGCCATTTACCGTGATCCGTGATGCGCCGGGTCTCATAGACCCGGCGGTCACGGATGCTCCCAGGTGCGCGCCCCAGGGGGCGCGCGGGAGCGCGATTGTGGGAGGACGTTATATAACGTCCTCCCACAACAATGGGTGCCACTTGCCGACGTGTTTCCACGTTACACTGTCGGCAAGTGGTTAAAGTGTATATAAATGGTTTCAACAAAATCCAGATGTGTGTCAATATTTGCTGAGTTTAGATTGTGATTAACGTTATCATATACTTGTTAACCACTTGACACCCCTTAATAACAAGACCAATTTTCAGCTTTCAGTGCTCTCACATTTTGAATGACAATTACTCAGTCATGCAACACTGCACCCATATGACATTTTTGCCCTTTTTTTTACACAAATAGAGCTTTCTTTTGGAGGTATTTAATAACCACTGGGGTTTTTATTTTTTCGCTTTAAATTAAAAAAGTGAATTTTTCTTTGTTTCTTTTATAAAATTTTGCAAATTAGCAATTTTCTTCATAAATTTTGGCCAAAATTTATACTGCTACACAACAGTTGGCGATCCAACTTCAGGGGCGACTTTGCTAGGAGATTTGAACGCTACTTCAAGATGACTTCAGTGCAATTTCAGCGTGACTTTGGGCGACTTACAACGCGACCTGAATCTACCTCCATGCCTGTGGCCAATCAGAGAAGAGAGGGAGGGGGTTGCCTGGGTAATTCGAGGGGAGTCCCTGTGTAAATTATCTTCTTTTTCCTGTAAAGTCGCTTCAATGTAGATGGGGATCCGACTTGGAGGTGACTTCCATTGAATTCTATGGGCACAAGTCAGATAGAAGTCGCCTTGAAGTAGTACAGGAACCTTTTCTGAAGTTGGACTGAAGTCAGAGCGACTTCAGTAGTGTACATTAAGATGACTCCCATTCACTTCAATGGTATTTCTTATGTCAAGCGACTTCGGGCAACAGTCGCCTATGTGTGAACTGGCCAATAGAGTCTACAAGCTATGGTGCCAATCACTGAAAATTGACCACACCTGATGTACTGACAGCCTATCTCATTTCTTGATATGGCACTGTTAGGCACTGTTAGGCACTGATATGGTACTGCTGGGCATGGATTGGGGCACTGATATGGTACTGCTGGGCACTGATAGGGGCACTGCTAGGCATAAATTGGGGTACTGTTTGGCACTGATAGGCATTGATTTAGCACAGATTGGGGCACTTATGGGCACAAATTGGGGCATGGATTGGGGCTGGCACTGGGAGAATACCTTTTGCAGCCTCACGCTACATCTTCTCCCTCAGCAGCGGAGAGAACCAGACATGACGCCGGTTTGTTTACACTGATCGCTCCGTCATTGGACGGAGCAATCACATGGTAAAGGGCTGCTGTCATTGACCCTCTACCATGATCCATGACCCACCGGAACCCAGCAGGCACGGACAGCCCTGTGTGCGCACCACAGGGGGCATGCAGGGCGTGCGATTCTGGGAAAATGTCATTGTATGCCCTCCCAAAATTAAGCGACCATGCTGTAGCCGTCATTTGGCTATGGCCCGGTCATCAAGTGGTTAAAAAACATTTTCTTTCCTTCCACTCATGTTTGAATTTGTTCAATACCCCTATCTCTTTGGGGACCAAAGATTTTAAGTTGGGGGAGAATGTAGCCAGGAGCCGGCTATTATTGCCTGCAATTCAAGGACAGTATGCAGAGCTTTTGTTATGGAGTTGTTTCCCCCTAGTGTTGGCCTGGACTCCATATTGTTGTTTCTCAACAGTAGGGGATGGAGTGGAGCAAAGGATCATGGGATGTGTAGTCCAGACTGCTGAGATTTTACTTTTGCAAGGACTGGTTTGAACTATAGCGTCCAGCCCATTGTACGTAAAGAACAGGTTGCTTGGAGAGGATATAAAAAGGCTTGTCTAGGCCTAGTTCTCCCTTTTGGGACCCGGCCTGGATCTGTGAGCAGGCATTCTGTGATTGTGTTTGCTGTGGCTGAGTCAAGCGGGTGATCAGAGGAGCATCTGTGGGCAGCATTACCCCACTGTTCGGCGGCAGCCAGGAGGCCGCTCCAGCTTCCACTGTACTACCGCCACATGAGATCCGGGTAGGCCATCGTGCTGTGCGGCAGGGGTCAGGCGCCGTCCTCTGAGCCAGGACCCTGAGGCAGGATCCAGAGGGAGCCACTTTCACCTGGAACACCATCTGCATCCTCAGTCACAGTGTCAGTGAGCGGGCATATGCCCATTTAATCATAATAGAGACACTGTTTACAGACATCTATGCCCTTGTTCCATTTGCTGGTATCAGTAGTGCAACAGGAGACAAATTCACTTAACCTTATAGACACTGTATACAGACATCTGTGCTTCTATTCACATTACTGGTACTTATAGTCCCTCTGGATACAATACCTTTCCAGCAAACAGTCACAGTGACACTGTGGGGTTGATTTACTAAAACTCGAGAGTGCAAAATCTTGTGCAGTTCTGCATAGAAATCAATCAGCTTCCAGGTTTTTTCGTCAAAGTTTAATTGAACAAGCTGAAGTTAGAAGCTGATTGGCTACCATGCACAGCTGCACCAGATTTTGATCTCTCCAATTTGAATAAATCATCTCCTTTGTGCTCAAATTACACAGGAAGATCCAGCATTCTCTCTTGGCCAAACTCTGAGAGCCGGTTCACACTGAGGCAACTTGTCATGCAGTGCAATGGAACCGTTCTAATAGGAGCGACTCAGGTCGCTCCGACTTAGAAAAAGGTTCCTGCACTATTTTCGGGGGGCGACCTCAGCGCGACTTGCATTGACTTCTATGTAAAGAAGTCTCCTTGCAAGCCACGCTGAGGTCGCCTCGAGTGGGGCGACTTGCTTTGCCCTGCAAGTCGCGCCGCTCCAGTGTGAACCGGCTTTTACCAGCTGAACTGTTCTGCTCTAATGTTCAGGATTTGTTTCACCCAGTTATCTTAACCACTTACCAACCGGGCCCTTTTTTACATTTGTTGGTTACAAGCTAAAAACTGTTTTTTTTTTTTGCTAGAAAATTACTTAGAACCCCCAAACATTATATATGTTTTATAGAGAATAAAATGGTGATCGTTGCAATACTTTTTGTCACACGATATTTGTGCAGCTGTCTTTCAAGCACGATTTTTTTGGAAAAATTTCACTTTTTTGAGTTAAAAATTAAGACAACAGTAAAGTTAGCCCAATTTTTTTGTATATTGTGAAAGAGGCTGTTACGCCAAGTAAATATATACGATACATGTTACGGTTTAAAATTGTGCACCATAGGCGACACTTTAAAATTTTTTTTAACGGTAACCAGTTTAGAGGTGCAGAGGAGGTCTTTATTATTAATATGAATTATTGCTCACACTCTGGCGATCGCAGCGATACCTCACATGTGTGGTTTGAACACCGTTTTCATATGCGGGTGCGACTTACGTATGCGTTTTCTTTGCTGCGCGAGCTCGCAGGGACGGTGGCGCTTTAATTTTTTTTTTAATTTTATTTATTTATTTTTAACACTGTTCCTTAAAAAAAAATCTGATAATTTTATTGCTATCACAAGGAATGTCCCTTGTGATAGTTATATATGGTGACAGGTACACTTTTTGGAGGGCCCCCCATCCCTCCTTTGTACTTCACAGCATTCAGATTGCCAAAAACAGCGATTCTGAATACTGTCATGGCCGTTAGCCACCGAGTAAACCGGAAGTGACGTTATGACCGATTCTGGCTTCTCGCCGGAGAAGAGTGGCGGAAGGCGGCGGGAGGGGGGGTTGTCCCCTCCCGTCCCCGGGGATGACGGCCGAGCGGCTCCCGAGCCGGATCAATCATTATTCCCGGATAGCCGACCGTCCACTCTAAAAAACAATACCGGGATATAGCCTGTAGCTGCAGGCTATATCCCGGTGCAGCCACTCAAATCCAGCCGCCGCCTATATACGGCACTGGTCGGAAAGTGGTCAAAGTGCTAGCTGAAGCACTGCAAGTTCCATTTTTACCACGGAGTTATCTTTGACCCCCTTTTTTGTTCCTCTTTGATCTTTTACAATTGATTACTGTTACCTAACCTAAAGGGTGTTCTTTCAGGTAGCTGGGACTTTGTTTAAAAGAGTCAGTTAAGTCACGAACATAACTGTTCTTGCCATTTACCTTTTTTTGTGCCTGTGGGCTGAGGTACAGAGAGGAGAGGTCTGACATTGCCTGAAAGGTCAGTCCCCTGCATCTCTACTACCAGTTCACATAGAAACACAATGGTGTGAACCAGGATTTTGTTGTGTTTAACTGCATTGTGTTTCTCCGGATTTCATTTTCTGCTACTATCAAACATCCTCAGCAGTAGAAGTACAATTATTAATAGTAATTTGTCACTTAAGATACTCACTTGACATAAAAGTTTATACTATGCAATTCTATATGTCATTCTTGTTACAGTAAACAAAGCTAAGCTGTTTCATCAAAACTGTGTAAGTCTCTTATTACTGGTGTTAACTGGTAATGATGACTGAACCCAGGGTGTCAGAGGGCTTGCAGAGTCGGGGCAACCAGTGGGGTACAAATTCTACCAGCGGGCCTCACAAGGGAAGCGCTACACACAGAAAGAGATCTTCTTGGGTCCAAATTCACTTTATGATGGGCTATGGGTTGGGTTTCACAGTTATGGTTAAGGCAGAATTCCAGATTAAGTCGAAATAGTCTTAAAAATACTGCCCCCCCAAACTAATACCTATACTAACTTACTAACTAACCTGTATAAAAAAGATCTATATACAGTACTTACCTATTTTCATGTGATCCTGTGTCAGCCAGCAGCGGCTGCAGGGGAATGGAGAGAGTGCCAACAATGTTCCCTCCTCTCTCCTGCAGCCATCAGTAAGTATTTACATCTTTTTTACACAAGTTAGTTAGTATAGTTGTTAGCTAAATTGTGTGAAAAAAGATGTACATACTTACCTTTTTTCAGGCTGCTCTGGTCCTGTCACACGATCCAGCAGCAGTTGCAGGGTAAAAGAGGGAGTACTGACAAGAGCTGCATCATAGGAGCCTATTGGTGATGCCATCATGTCAGGAGACTTGTCTGTGCAGCCATACGTGAAGATATGCGCATGTTCATACATCTAGAATGAGAACTGTACATGCCTTGTGGCATGCACAAGCATGTTAACATGGACGAGTTTGCTCAATCACATTAGCGTCAGCAAGCATGCACTTGAGCATTGACATTTTGGAGCCTATCTACCTATTTAAAAGCTGTGCTGGAGTCCAGAAGATCACTGGGTGGTTATCAGCACCTACTGCCTGTGACCTGATCTCATGCTTGCTGCTGTGTTTTGACCCAGCTTTGTTTTAATCTGCTTGCTCCTGAAATCCATTGCTGACTCCAGTTTGTGATCTGACTTTTCTTTTGCCTGCTGTTATGGTATCTTCTCTGCTCATCCGATACTGACCTTGGCCCAGCCCTGAATCTGCTTCTGTTTCCTGATTTGGTACTTCAGCTGCCTGGTTGTTTCCAACTCCTGCCTTCCTGACCACGCATCCATGATCCTGCAGATGACAGCTGCTAGTCTTCAGTTCTGCCCATGCTACAGAGTGCCCCCGCCAGTATCTCCTAAAGACACCAATACCACTCTTTGTCCCATTATACCTTGTCATCAACTCCAGGGGAAACAGTACAATAGGTTTATGGGAAGCCCTCGCATCAAGTCGATCTCAGCCAGGTATGTGACACAATAATACCACTTTTTTAGAGCCGTTGCCAGGTACTCTCTCTGATGGCTGTCACAGGATCACATAACTGGCTGAAAATAATAAGGTATACAGTTGTGCTCATATGTTTACATACCCTGGCATAATTTATGAATTTTTGGCCATGTTTCAGAGAATATGGATGAGAACACAAAAACTTTTCTTTCACTCATGGTTATTGTTTGGCTGAAGACATTTATTATCAACTGTGTTTACTCTTTTTAAATCATAATGACAACAGAAACTACCCAAATGACCCTGATCAAAAGTTTACATACCCCAGTTCTTAATACCGTGTATTGCCCCCTTTAACATCAATGACAGCTTGAAGTCTTTTGTGGTATTTGTGGATGAGGCACTTTATCTTCTCAGATGGTAAAGCTGCCCATTCCCCTTGGCAAAAAGCCTCCAGTTCCTGGAAATTCTTGGGCTGTCTTGCATGAACTGCACATTTGAGATCTCCCCAGAGTGGCTCAATGATATTGAGGTCAGGAGACTGAGATGGCCACTCCAGAACCTTCACTTTATTCTGCTGTAGCCAATGACAGGTCAACTTGGCCTTGTGTTTAGGATCATTGTCATGTTGGAATGTCCAAGTACGTCCCATGCGCAGCTTCTGGCTGATGAATGCAAATGTTCCTCCAGTATTTTTTGATAACATACTGCATTCATCTTGCCATCAATTTTGACCAAATTTGCTGTGCCTTTGTGGCTCACACATCCCCAAAACATCAGCGATCCACCTCCGTGTTTCACAGGCCTTGTTGATTCCTCTCCAAATGTAGAGTTATGGTTGTGGCCAAAAACTCAATTTTGGTCTCATCACTCCAAATGACTTTGTGCCAGAAGGTTTGGAGCTTGTCTCTGTGCTGTCTGGAATATTGTAAGCTGGATACTTTGTGGCATTTGCGTAGTAAGGGCTTTCTTCTGGCAACTCGACCATGCAGCCCATCTTTCTTCAAGTGCCTCCTTGTTGTGCATCTAGAAACAGCCACACTGAAATTATTTGTAGGTTTTTATTTGCATTCTGAACAATTTTCCTGCCAGTTGTGGCTAAAATTTTAGTTGGTCTACGTGACCGTGGTTTGGTTTCAACAGAACTCTTCATTTTCCACTTCTTGATTAGAGTTTGAACACTGCTGGTTGGCATTCTCAATTTTTTGGATATCTTTTTATATCTCTTTCCTGTTTTATACAGTTCAACTACCTTTTCTCGCAGATCCTTTGACAATTCTTTTGCTTTCCCCATGACTCAGAATCCAGAAACGTCAGTGCAGTACTGGATGTAAGATGCAAGGGTCTGTCAGAAGTCCAGAAACTCATTGACCTTTTATACACACACACACTTTTTACAAGCAAACAGATCACAGGTGAGGATGGTTACCTTTAATAGCAATTAAAACCCCTTTGTGTATCTTTGCTACTAGATCACTTCTAGCCAAAAACTGGAAGTCACCCATTCTTCCATCTCTCCCGGAACTCATTTCAGCTATCAATAATCAAGGTGAGATGGAACTTATGTATGCCAGAGCTCACCTTCAAATGCCTAAATTCTTGAAGCGGTGGTCTCTTTGGCTTGCCCAACCCAAGTGTTCTCTGTCACTCTGATCTCAGCCAACATTGAATGTCAACTTAATTCCGGAGCAACGTCGACGATTTCCATGTATGAAGAGCACTGGTTTGTTCAATTCTCAAATGGATCGAATATATATGCATACTGAACATTCTGACTTTGCCTCCACCCTTTCGCTGTTTCTTTCTTGTTCACCTTTACTATTACTGTTGCTTTCGTATCAGGGGACACCCAATGACAGAGGCAATTTTCGCATCAGTCGGTTGCGCTGCCTCTCCCGCCTGACACAGCATGTTCCCGTTGGGGTGTCTGTGAGGGACAGGTGCAACCTTGGTCATTCCAATCGCCAAGCCTCTACCACATTTCCATAGTGTTTATTTACTAAAATGTATGTTTATATATGCACAATGGTTGATTTTCATGTTTTCTCAACGTTGGCAGTACTTCGGTACAGCTATGCTTTAATCTCTCTGTATGTTCATGAAACTTTTAAAACTTAATAAAGATTGTTATAAAAAAAAAGAAAACCCCTTTGTGTCAACTTGTGTGCATGTTATCAGGCCAAAATCACCAGGGTATATAAACTTTTGATCAGGGTCATTTGGGTAGTTTCTGTTGTCATTTAAAAAGAGTAAACACAGTTGATTGATAATAAATGGCTTCAGCCAAACACTAACCATGTGTTAAAGAAATGTGTTTGTGTTCTCATTCATAGTCTCCGAAAAATGGCTAAGAAATCATAAATTCTGCCAGTGTATGTAAACTTGAGCACAACTGTATGCATCTTTTTTTGACAGGTTAGTATACGGGTAGGTGTTAGGATAGGGAGGGGGGCATTTTTAAGACTAGTTAGGCTTCATCTAGAATTGTACCATAAGATTTATTTTTATGTAGGCATTTTGTTGGTTACAATTAGGAATTGGGTTCATGGTAAGTGTCAGATTAACCACTTCAATACAGGGCACTTTCACCCCCTTTCTGCCCAGGCCAATTTTCAGCTTTCAGTACTGTCGCATTTTGAATGACAACTGCGCGGTCATGCCATCTCTGTACTCAAACACATTTTTTATCATATTTTCCCCACAAATAGAGCTTTCTTTGGTGGTATTTGATCACCACTAGATTTTTTATTTTTTTGCGCTACAAATAAAAAATACATTTTTGAAAAAAAAAGGTTTTCTTTGTTTCTGTTATAAAACTTTGTAAATAAGTATGTTTTCTCCTTCACTGATGAGCACTGATGAGGCTGCACTGGTGGGCACTGATGAGGCAGCACTGATGAGGTGGCACTGATGGGCACTGATGATGAGGCACTTACAGTCAGGTCCATAAATATTGGGACATCTACACAATTCCAATCTTTTTGGCTCTATACACCACCACAGTGGATTTGAAATTAAACTAACAAGATGTGCTTTAACTGCAGACTTTCAGCTTTAATTTGAGGGTATTTACATCCAAATCAGGTGAACGGTGTAGGAATTACAACAGTTTGTATATGTGCCTCCCACTTTTTAAGGGAGGTAGCCCTGTGGAGCTCAGGTAAGTATATTACCTTCATGCACAGAATGCATTAAGGTAAAAAAAACATGAGCCCTTACAACAGCTTTACAGCAAGCCTGAGGGGTTAAACAAATGCAGGTAAGTTTCGAATAGCCATCATTTCTCTTCTGATCAATGAGGACTTAATTTAGATCGTAATTGAAAATGTTGAATTGCTTTGCATCAATAAGCAGCATTGAGATACTTTGTTCATGAATACCATCATATTTAGAATGATCAGATTATGACATCACATGGTGGAAACACATGTGGATGATAACGTAGTTACAATCGTATTCTAAATATTGGTTTAGATTCACATCTCTGTGTGTGGCCTATCGATCAAATGGGTTGCTGACTACAGATCAACTACAGATCGATTATTCCATTCAGAGGAGATCAATTGTATGAGAACTTGAATAATTATTGAAGAGTGGGTGGCCACCATATACAGTCAGGTCCATAAATATTGGGACATTGACACAATTCTAATCTTTTTGGCTCTATACACCACCACAATGAATTTGAAATGAAACGACCAAGATGTGCTTTAACTGCAGACTTTCAGCTTTAATTTGAGGGTATTTACATCCGAATCAGGTGAATGGTGTCTGAATTACAACAGTTTGTATATGTGCCTCCCACTTTTTAAGGGACCAAAAGTAATGAGACAAATTAACAATCATAAATCAAACTTTCACTTTTTAATACTTGGTTGCAAATCCTTTGCAGTCAATTACAGCCTGAAGTGTGGAATGCATAGACATCACCAGAAGTTGGGTTTCATCCCTGGTGATGCTCTGCCAGGCCTCTACTGCAACTGTCTTCAGTTCCTGCTTGTTCTTGGGGCATTTTTCCTTCAGTTTTGACTTCAGCATTTCTGACCTTTGCAGTGTGTGACTGTATATATGCATACTGTATGTATGTGTGTGTGTGTGTATGTCATACGTATATATGTCAGTGTGTGACGTTTCCAGTCTTTACGACTTCAGTTTTGACTTCCTTTTTACGGGGTTCTTGTTCGTCCTTGACTTCTGTCAACGTCATCTCCGGACCGTCTCGTAGTGGTCCCTACTTTGGGTTGAAGACCACTACAGATACGTAAGGTGTGAAGTCCGACATTAACTGACGTTTCCTAAACGTTGGTTCATAATTTTTCACTTTCAAACTAAATACTAACAATTAAACAGAGTAATGAAAACCAGGGAATTTTTCACCCTCCGTGTATATG
>BLSH010536776.1:150243-175470 GCA_018402905.1 Glandirana rugosa | reverse complement strand
GGCTTATTTATACTTTTTTGACACAGTTTGAAGATGATTTTAGAACAGTTCTATGGCCTCTAATGTTAATTAATACTTTTCAGACCCATTTTGAAGATGATCTCCATTTTTGCATTTTTTATGTTTTTATTTTTTTAAAAATATTTAAAGTTATTTCCCTTTCCCCATTTCTTTGTAGGGCACTTGTCCCACCCTTACCCACATTTCCTTCCTTTTGCAGACCTCTAGGACCTTCCAGGACTATTTTACAACATTTTTTGTGCCTAAAAGTCCGGGTCTCCATTGATTTCAATGGGGTCCGGGGTCCGGGACAAAGTTCGGGTTCTGTCCGGACCCGAACCCGGACTTTGTCCCGAAGTTCGGCCGAACCAGCAGAACCCGGACTTCTAGAAGTTCGCTCAACTCTATTCATATATTCAACTCATCTATGGCCTGCCTAAGGCTGTACCCATGGGGAATGGAAGTGGGAGGAGCCTGATGTTGCACCCTGCAGAGAGTGAAAGATGTGCGGAACCTGAGATTGTACCCATAGGTAGGGGGAATGGCCAGAGTCTGAAGAGAGGGTGGGTGGAGTTTGAGGCTGTATACTGCAGTAAGTGTGAGGTGGGCAGAGTCTGAGGCTGTACCCTGTAGAGAGCAAAAGGTGGACAGAGCATGAGGCTGTGCCTGTAGGGAGTGGATGTGGGCGGAGCCTGGGATTGTACCCTGCAGAGAGTGAAGGTGAAAGGAATCTGAGGCCGTATCCTGTATGTGGGAGGTGGGTAGAACCTGACACTGTACCCAGCTGAGAGTGAAAGTGGGTGAGTCTGTACCCTGCAGAGAGTGGGAGGAGCCTGATAATGTGCTCGATTATTCTTCTAGGGCTCAAGTTAATTCAAAGCTGCAGAGGAAATAGAGCAAGTCTAGTAGGAGGTAGCTGTCATGATCAAGGGGTCAGGCTCGGAGACCAGTTGCTATAGCAGTGGAAGTTCACACAGGAACCAGCAGGATAGGAATACAAGCAGGTCACCCTGGCAGATGTCACAGGCTCACTTAAAGTGGAGAATCTAAGTACTAACCGGTGTTCAACAGAGCTCTTGATGGTGGAGATGGATTTTGCTGCATGTTAGCACCAGGTCGCAGTCCTCAGAAATGCTCCACCAGGAGGTGAGCAAGCCGGGGTCCAGTAGCAGATATAGCAGATAGGGATCAAGCAGAAGTGTAGTCGAGGAACAAGCCAAAGGTCAGTAACGAATAGTTGCAGGTTGGGATTAAGCAGAAGCATAGTAGAGGAGCAAGCCAAATGTCAGTAATGAATAGTAGCGGAGATATGGACAGCAGCAGGAGAGACAAAAGCAAAATATTGGCTGGAGAAAACACAATATTCTGGCAATATTCTGGCAACCAGGAAGTGCAGAGACATGGCTTAAATCAGGAAGTTCATGGGAGGAGCAAAGAGTTCAAGATTCAAGGCAAATAAGATTCATGGCAGGATCATTCAAGGAATTGTCCAAGGAACTGTCCAGCACACACTGCCAGCCACAGCTGAGATCCCAGGTTCAAGTCCTGACAGTTGCTAAAGGCAAGGGACATGTTCCTAAGAATTTGGGGGCCATGCTAATGTTCCCTCACATCTGTATGACTTGGTCTCACAACTCCAGGCAGCTGACTGGACATTGGGAGAATAGCAATAGTGAAGCCTCCTATGTAATCATCAGTGTTAAATCATGACTCCAGTTTTTTTCTTATCATATAATTTTGCGGATGCCCAAATATCTCAGCTAAACCTTTTCCTATTCTTCAATCATCAACATATTCTGCGCACTGGGACAATTGACGGATTCAGGGCAATGCTTTTATAAGTTGATTTTCTTTTCTGTAAACATATCCTGCTCCAACTTTAGAAAACTCATGCATATTTTAAAAGAGCTGTTCAGCATTAAGTCTACTTCTAATTCATGTGCAGGATCTGAAGTGTTGATTGAAAATATTGACATGAAAATTTTTAAAGAGGATCTTCGGTCTGTAGAAAAAAAATAATAAAAGTCAGCAGCTACAAATACTGTAGCAGCTGACTTTTAGTGAAAAGGACACTTACTCCTCACCAGGCTTCTTCACCAGTCTTTGAGTTTGCAAGCAGGAGGGAGAGGGGAGAAAAAATAGGTACCCCCCCCAAAAAAATAAAAATAAATGAAAATAAAATAAACCTCCAATAATGTTAGAGACAGGGGGAGGATTCTTTTTTTATTGAGAATAAAACAAAATACAAGCAGTGGACAAGGCACATTAGGCAATACAGTCAGATTAGGAGTATTTAATTAACACAGGAGGTCATTGATAATTCAGGGCAGAGAAGAATGAAACAGATATAACACAATGAAACCTACATTTGCGTATAACTCTGTGCAATATTAGTTGAAGGGGATTTAAGGAGGGGCTGGGGGGCAAAAATTGTACCACTACCATAGGAGGGAGGATAGTAACCTTAGATGGGGAGGGGGGGCCTAAAGGGAAGAGACAGGAACCCACTGGGAGCCATCGGTCCAAGGATAAAAAAAAATAAATATATATATATGTATATATATTCAGGGATGGGCATATGAGGTATAATGAAATTCAAGGCACAGCATTATGATCCTGCAGAGGCGCTCTCAGCACCCCCAAGCATCTATCCAGCCTGACCAAATCTTGTCAAATTTCTTTGGACAATTCCTATTAAGATATGTAATTTTATATAGTGGTAGAACAGAATTCAGAACTAAGCGCCATTGAGACACTGTAGGGGGCAAAGCATACTTCCATCTAAAAAATATCTCCCTTCGAGCATAAAATGTGGCATAGCCCAAAAACAACTTATACCTGCTCATATGCGGAGTCTCAATAATATTTAGGAGCATCATCTTAGGATCCAGCTCAAGGGTTTAATTGGTAGCTCGATTCAGGTCCGCCAGAACCCCCACCCAAAACGTGTCCAGTAGCGGGCAAGACCATACCAGGTGTAGTAAGGAGGCGCTAGTGTACCACACCTGGGACAGGATACGGGAGCCGCAGGACTAATCGCCGTTAGGCGCTTTGGGGTGAAGTAGGCCCTGTGCAGGAATTTTAATTGGAGGAATCGATCACGGGCTGAGATCTTATTAGTAACAAAGGAGGACAAGCAGCCCTCCCAATCCTCTTCTGTCAGGCTGGGGAGATCTACCTGCCATTTATTAAATGTCCTTTCCAGTGTTTTAATAGGGGCCAGGGAAAGCCGAAAGTACAGAGAGGGCAGAGGTTTGTTTATGATTTTTGCGATGAGGAGACCCTCTACTGGGTCAGACTCCAGGGCAACAGAAGGGGGAAACTGGCTATTAAATGCATGTTGGAGCTGTAAGTAGCAGAAATACATCCACTGTGGTAAAGCATATGTAGCCTTAAGATCTGCGAAGGACCTACCATTGGCGACTATATGTTTAAGCTTCACTACCCCCCTAGTAGCCCAAACTTGAGGATTTGGAACACCATTCAAGTGGGGGAGATTAGGATTTGCCCACAGAGGAGTATGGGGTGAGAACTTTCCGGTAGAACGGTAGCGGGCCCTAGTCTTGTGCCATAATGGTGGTACACATCAGTGCAGTAGTCTCCGGGTGAGACCTCGCTCCCCGGAACACCAAGTTGCTGAGGGCGGAGTATGATCCCATTATGGCCGCTTTTAGTGTCACCGCCAGATTATCCCTAGGCTGGCAGAACCACCATATTACCGTCACCGGGATCGCTGCCCAGAAGTATTGAAAAAAATTGGGTAGTGAAAGATCAACCTGGGTAAGAGGTAGTTGCAGAGTGGAAATAGCCAGTCATGGAGGCCTCCCATTCCATACAAATGAGGATATAATACCATTTAGTTTATCTAAAAAGGAGGCCGGGGGCATGAGAGGTGAATTGCGGAAAAGATAGAGGAACTTCAGCAAATAGACCATCTTTATAAGGTTCACTCTGCCCACTGAAGAGAGAGGGAAAGACCTCCAGGCCACACATTTCTGGGGGAAGGTCCCGAGCAACGGCAGTAGATTGAGGTAGAAGTATGAGGACAACGGGGCCTGCACCATCACACCCAGGTATTTGAACTCCGTGACCCATTCTAAGGGGGTGTTGGTATGAGGGAGGGGATCCAAGGCATGTAAAGGGAACAGCACTGATTTCCCCCAATTGACTTTAATGCCCGAGAAGGACCCAAAGGTGTTGATAATTTGAAGTGCCATTGGGAGAGAGGAAATGTCTTTCAGAAAGAGGAGTGTGTCATCCTCATACAGCGATATTTTTTCTGTCACCACCCTGACCTGTATGCGCTCTATTGATGAATCTGATCTTATCCGTGCCGCCATAGGCTCCATGGCCAGTGCGAATAGGCCCGGGGGGAGCGGCCATCCCTGCCTGGTGCCTCTTGTTAGGGGAAAGGGGGGGACAAAGAATTATTAGTGCAAACCCTGGGCTTGGGACTATGATATAGAAGCTGGATCCATTTAATGAACTGGGGGCCAAACCCAAATTTACGTAGGACGGCCAAGAGGTAGCGCCACTGCATTGAATCAAAAGCCTTTTCGGCATCCAGAGAGGCTACCACCCCGAGCCCTCCCTTTCCATTCTGGAAAGATGAGTCAGAAGCCTACGGATATTTATGTCAGTTCCCCTGCCCGACATAAACCAGATTGATCAGCATGCACCAAAGAGGTTATCACCATATTCAAGCGGCCAGCCAAAACTTTTGCCAAAATTTTTGCATCAACATTAAGGAGAGAAATCGGCTGGCAGGAAGTGCATTGATCTGGGGCCTTACCAGGCTTCAGAAGGACAACTATTATCGCCTCTGACATCAAGGGAGGAAGGGACTCCTCCTCCAATGACCTCAGGAGCAGGGCCCTAAATGTGGGGAGCAGATCCTCTGTGTAAGTTTTGAAGAATTCCGCCGGGAGGCCATCAGGGCCCCGGTGTCTTCCTTGCCTGCAGGGAGGCAACCGCCCTCTGCAGTTCCTTTAGTGTGATGGGGCTGTCCAGTGCATCCCAAGAGGCAGAGGTCAGGCATGGCAGGTCTATATCTTCCAGGTAGTTATTCAGATCCTCATCCATGCCCACCATCCGAGAGCTATACACCTCCTGGTAGAATGAGGCAAAGCAATCAATTAGGGCAGGATCTGTCACCAGCGTCCCGCAAGAATCACGAATACCAGAGATAGACACAGACAAGGAGCTCTCTTTAGCCAAGCAACATCCACCCATTCTTTTCCCCTTGTTCTAATATCCGCTGAGATTGGTGTAGCAAGTGGGTCTTTGTGTTGTACATGCGAATTAAGGGAACATCTCGGAGAACAGCCTGAAAGTCAGAATAAACCCGTGAATTTCCTGTCTGAGAAAACTCTGCTTCCAGGGCAGCCACCCTGCCCTCCACCTGCTGTAAATCCACCCTCAGGTCCTGCCGCACCTGACGGATGTAGCATTGAAAACTCCCTCTGGAGAAGGCCGTAAAGGCATCCCATGAGGTGGACATAGGAACGGAGTGATCTACTCCATTCCAATAGTGTAACATATCGGACTTATAAGGCTCAGAAACTTTTGAGTCAAATAGCCAAAATCTAGATAAGCGCCATAAACTATCCGCTGGGGCAGTAGAGACACGTAGTTGTAAGGAAAGCGGTGCATGATCCGAGACTCCACGTGGCAAAATGGATATGTCCCTGACTCTAGAAAGGACAGACCCCCCAGCATACGCCAAATCTATGCGGGAGAACGTTTAATGTGAGGCAGAATGGCAGGTATATGCTCTCTGGTGTGGGTAACGCCCCCTCCCCACATCCGTAAGATTAGACGCCTCCACCCAGGCGGCGAGCCCAGTCAGGGCCTGAGCCACCATGGATAGTCTGTCCACCCCAAGGTCAGGAACCATATTAAAATCTCCAAGAATTAACACATTATCAATATCATAAGACACAAATTTTACCATCAGGTGATTAAGTAATCTAACAGAGGCCGAGGGCGGTAAGTATAGGCCCACCAAAACCATCTCCGTCCTATCCAACATTGCATGCATTATAATATAACAACTATCCGGGTCCAGCTCCAGCGCCAATAACTTGAATGGAAGAGATTTATGAATGAGTATGCTAACTCCTCTGGAGCAATTAGTATAGGAAGAGTGATAGTGATGACCCACACATGGTTTCTTCAGACTCAGAAATTTACTCCCCACTAAGTGGGTCTCTTGGAGAATACAAATATGGGGACGGTGCGTATTCAGGAATTGAAAGACTAGGGACCTCTTCACTGAGCAGTTCATACCTCTGGTATTCCAAGACTCAATAGTGCAGTCAGCCATAAGCGTCTGGCACCAGAATATTGGGCTGGAATGGCAGAGAAAGGCTTCGGAGCAGGACCCGGACCATCGGACAAAACAGGTTATACATAACAAGACCACCTAAGTCTGCTTGTTGAGCACTACGTGTGAAAAAAGAGTTTGGCAAGAAGCAATAAAACATCCCAAACCAAAACTCCCCCACCCCTTCCCCACCAACCCCAGCCCCAACTCCAGGGTGGCCTCAGTCCCAAAAACCAAACAAAGGCTGAGATGCCTTCTTGGGGGAAACGTGTGCAAAATGTCATCCACAGTCTGGCATGTAAACGGCCATCTTGTTAGATTCTCAAGACCGGAATAAAAGTAGGAAAAGCAGGTGCAGTCTCCCGTCAGTCAACGGGGGTACTAAACTTGAAAAACTGGTGTGGTAAGAATTTTCATGGGGTGTATGGGTAGCATTCATGAACCAAAGGGGTATATTGCATAATGTACCCAGGAGGTATCAAAAAGGTAATGAGACCGGGTTTGTAAATTGTAGCCCTTAGCGGACCAGGCTCAAAAATGTTTTCTGGCCAACAACACAGAAGGGGGGGCAGTAGACAGTTTCTACAGTCAAACTGGATAGCCAAATATGTAACTCAAGCAGGCATTGTATATCCAGAGTAAAGGATAAACAATTTCCATATTCACCATTCAACATTGAGGCAGAGTATCGATCCAAGCTGATGCCTCCTCCGGGGGAAGTGAAGAATCTCACAGTCTCACCATCTTCCACACTATCTGGCTGAAAATAGCATGCTATATTTTATGCTTTTTGCCCGCACGGCATCAAATGACTTTCTCTGGTGCTGCGTCTCCACTGAATAATCTGGGAAGATTAGAAGCTTAGTATTTTCAAAGCACAGTTTGCCCAGGGCCCTGGCCTCCCTCAACACCAGGCCCCGGTCCCGGAAATGTAATAGCTTAAAAATGAAGGTACCAGGTGGTGCTCCCTAAGAACCTCTAAAGGATGGTATGTGATGCGCCCTTTCCACAGTAAAAAATGGTGAAAAACAAGCAGAGGGAAGTAGCTATGCAGTAAGTTTTCAACAAAGGACGTGGCATTGGAGCCCTCTGCCCCTTCAGGAAAGCCCAGAATGCGCAAATTATTCAGTCTGTTACAGTTTTTGGCGTCTTCAGCCCGGCCTCCAACTCTTTAACTTTAGTCTTTAAGGTATGTATATCAGTATCATGATCATGTACCGTATCATTGGTCTGCGAGACCCGTTGTTCCACTTCAGTCAGTCGACCGCAAAAAGAATCCAAATCTCTACGGATGAACTCAACGTTTGTCTGTATATGGTTGCTTTTATCAGTGAAGGATGTGATCGCTTGCAGAACTGCTGTAAATTCCGTCATTGCCACGGGTGCACAGCCATTTTCCTCCGTCTGGGTTGCCATGTGGGCAGACTCTTTGGGCAAGGCCGCGGCACCGGCCTTACCTGCCTTTTTATTTTGACCAGTAATGGCCGCATGTCTGGTGGATTTCCCTGACACTCCTTTTTTCATAGCCCAATGGCGACTCTAGGACAAGGGGGACCTAGGCCCAGGTCCCTGGAGCGCAGCACCCTGCTAACAAGGGAGTTTCCCCCAAATCTCTGGAATGTGATGCGCAGGGCCGCAGTTTCCGGCCTACCCACTCCTCCTCCGCCGTGCCCCAGGAAATCCGGAGGACCCCTTCCAAGGCCCAGGGATGTGGATATATCAGAAGAGTCACGGGCCTGCCACTGGTGAATGACCTAAATCCCTGATGGGGGGAGGGGGGACTGGGAGCCGGTCCTGGAAGCTCTGGCTACTATAGGCTAGGCTGTGGCTCCGGCCTAGCTGCTGGTTACTGCAGCAGCCCTGCAGTGAGGAATCTGGGGTAATCTATTCCACCCAGGGCCCCTGGGAGCCTCAGGAGCAGGGGGAGACACTGACCTGCCACCTGGGAGCCCGATGGAGGCGGATGAAGAACTGGTCCCGAGAACGGGATGAATCAGGCAAGGCCACGGCTTTGGCCCTACCTGCTGATCACCGAAGTGGCCAATTTGCCTCAATAGTCTCTTCCCCGGACCCAGGGGTGCTTTAGGAGCAGGGGGATGCACTGACCTGCCTTCCAGGAGCATCCTGTGATCCCGATGGGGGCGAATGAAGCGTAGGTCCCGGGAGATGTAATCGAGGCCACAGGTTCGGGCCTACTCGCACTGCAGGGCCAATCTGCCACAATAGTCACTTCCCCAGGCCCAGGGGTGCCCCAGGAGCAGGGGGATGCTCTTAACTGCTGCCCAGGAACGTCGGGTGAGCCCAATGGGAACGGATGAAGACCCGGTCCCGGGAGATGTAATTAAGGCCGCAGCTTCAGGCCTACCCGTTCGGTGCCCACAGCAGTGTTCCTCCGATCCTGTTCTCCACCACAGCCCCCAAGATGCCTCCGACCCTCGGGGGTAACACAGCCGGCCAGCTAGGGATCTCCTGCACCTGCAGATGACGGATAGAAAAGCCAGTCTCCGGGAGCTCAGGCACTACACAGCCTCTCCTGACACCATCTTGGACATGGCCCCTGGGGAGGATTCTTAAAAGTCGAACTTCCTGTTTAGTGTGAAGTTCTACTGTTATGGAGTTTAGCACACCTTCTTTTTTAGCACTGCAAATGTATATCAAACTGATCTCTAGAATCTGATATGAGCTTTATCAACTTATTGTCATTTCAAATTATTTTTTAATCTTTCTATCAGTTTTTGTTAAAATTCCTAGTGGTCCTGCTCTAAAAGTCCTTACAATTTCTTTAATAGAATGACAACGCTCTGTCCCTGTCTCCCAGGTTTCACCCTGTCATACAAAGTTCAGATGGGGACTACAAATGACTGTTTCAACACTGCATAATCCACTGTTGTCACCATTCAGAAACCCACCTGGAGAAATCCCATGCAGCCATTGCAGGAATGAGTGCATGTAGATGAGAAATGGTTGCAGGAGATCAGAAGCACTGACATACAACCATACCTCCCAACATTTGAACTTCAAAATGTGGGACACTTGAGGGAGGAAGCAACCTGCGGTGCACTATGTGTACTGTGGCAAAAGTGGGTGTGGCCAACATTTAACAGTGGGGGGCTTTATGGACGTGGTTAAACAAAACCCAGGTTTCCTTGTTCCTATAAAATATGGTTTGATTGCTGTGCCACAAGCAAGCATCACAGGGATTTATAAAAACCCCAGCACAATCATTTAAAAAAAAAAGAATAAAGAGCTTTCATTACACATGGTTTTGCATGCATTATGGAAGTGTGTGTTTCACTAAGTGTAAAAGGATTCGGGAGTTAATTACGCACAGAATACAGGGTTCAGGAATGCATTACATACAGAGTACAGGGTTCAGGAGAGTGATAGTTACAGAGCGCAGGGTTTTGGTGTGCATTATGCACAAGTTGTAGGGTTCAGGAGAGTGCCAGATAGAGAGTGCAGGATTCTGGAGTGGGTTGTGTACAGGAAGGTGAGTTCTGGAGTGCATTATGTACTGGGTTCTGGAGTATGTTATATACAGGAAGGTGGGCTCTGAAGTGCATTATGTACTGGGTTCTGGAGTGCATTATGTACAGGAAAGTGGGTTCTGTAGTGCATTATGTACAGGAAGGTGGGTTTTGGAGTGCATTATGTACAGTAAGGTGGGTTCTGGAGTGCATTATGTACAGGAAGGTGGGTTCTGGAGTGCATTATGTATGGGGTTCTGGAGTGTGTTATGTACTGGGATCTGGAGTGTGTTATGTACTGGGATCTGGAGTGTGTTATGTACTGGGATTTTATTTATTTATTTTATTTCAGGTACTTATATAGCGCTGTCAATTTATGTAGCGCTTTACATATATATTGTACATTCACATCAGTCCCTACCCTCAAGTAGCTTACAATCTAAGGTAACATTCATACATATACTAGGGCCACTTTAGACAGGATCCAATTAACCTACCAGCATGTCTCTGGAGTCTTTAGGATCTGGAGTATTCTATGTGCTGGCATCTGGAGTGTGTTATGAACCGGGTTCTGGAGTATGTTATGTACAGGAAGGGGGGCTCTGGGGTGCATTATGTACTGGATTCTGGAGTGAATTATGTACAGGAAGGTGGGTTCTGGAGTGCATTATGTACAGGAAGGGGGGTTCTGCAGTGCGTTATGTATAGGGTTCTGGAGTGTGCTATGTACGGGGTTCTGGAGTGTGTTATGTACTGGGTTCTGGAGTATGTTATGTACAAGAAGGTGGGTTCTGGAGTGCATTATGTACAGGAAGGTGGGTTCTGGAGTGTGTTATGTATGGGGTTCTGGAGTGTGTTATGTACTGGGTTCTAGAGTGTGTTGTATGTACTAGGTTCTGGAGTGCATTATGTACAGGAAGGTGAGTTTTATATTGCATTATGTACGGGGTTCTGGAGTGTGTTATGTACTGGGCTCTGGAGTGCATTATGTACAATAAGGTTGGTTCTGGAGTATGTTATGTACTGGAAGGTAGGTTCTGGAATATGTTATGTACAGGAAGGTTGGTTCTGGAGTATGTTATGTACTGGAAGGTGGGTTCTGGAGTATGTTATGTACAGCAAGGTGGGTTTTGGATTGCGTTATGTACGGGGTTCTGGAGTGTGTTATGTACTGGGCTCTGAAGTGCATTATGTACAAAAAGGTGGGTTCTGGAGTATGTTATGTACTGGAAGGTGGGTTCTGGAGTGCATTATGTTCAGGATTCTATGTACTGGGCTCTGAAGTGCATTATGTACAAGAAGGTGGGTTCTGGAGTATGTTATGTACAGGAAGGTGGGTTCTGGAGTGGGCTATGTACTGGGTTCTGGAGTATGTTATGTACTGGAAGGTGGGTTCTGGAGTGCGTTATATACGGGGTTCAAGAGAACACTAGGTACAGTCCATTCATCCATCTACATACCAATACTGCACCTCTCCTCAGCCGCTACATCCTCTGCAACACACACCTCTCCTCTGCCCTCCTCTTCCCATCCCCCCTTCCTCTAAGCTCCACCATCCTCCACATGATTACCTTTCTGAAAGCACTTTTCTGTACCTGGCTTTGTCACAGCTCCCTTCTCAGTGCACATTCCTTATCAGCACCTGAACTCCCCAACCAGATAGATAAGGATCATGATGTAGTGCAGAGCAGAAAAGGAATTGGAAGGAGCTGTAGGGGAGCTGCTTTGCTTTCACTTTAATCTTCTGCAGACTGAAAAAACTTTGCCCTGCCACTTTTTCTTGGTCAGCAATATACGAATGCCTCTTTCCCTGTGCAGTGTTTCCTTGACAAAGGGGGCGGGTCAGGGTAGCAGTCCAGCCCATACCCAACATCACAGCTCAGATCTGAAAGCTGCACTTTCTCATGGGGGCTGCACAGAGCACACCCATCCACCTTGCTCACTAATCCCTAACTGTGCTAGATGTGCAGGCAGCTGCAGGTCCTATTGAGCTAGAAGGCAACATTTAATTATCATAATTATGCGGAACAAAGCCCCTTTACAGTGGGATAGTGGGACAGAGGCGTAAATGTGGGAAATTCCCATCCAATCCGGGACTGTTGGGAGCTATGTACAACAAAGAATGCAAACAAGGTGAAAACAAGTATATATTAGAAAATGACAAATGTTAATGGCTTATGATACATAGGCAGTGCCAGGACAAAGTTATTCTGTGCCCAGGGAGAAGATGGCAAACTGTATTTACCCTTCCCGGGTGGAGGAGGGGTGGGGCTAAAAGCAGTGCATGAACATAGTTTATGTCATTTTTGTGGCATGTTCTCAAATAGTGCCAATGGTTGTGGTGCTGTGACCTGAAGAGCTGAACCACTTGCTGACCATAGGACGTATAAAAACGTTCTGGATTGAAGTGATGAAAACAAGCTCATGGCTGCAGCTGCAGCCATGAGTTTGGTACATTTTTTAGAGGTGTAATTTATTATTGGTATAATGTTTTATCAGCTGCTCAATAAAAGTGGTTCAGGAGGCTCTATAGCCACATGAATTATTTTACCGTAGGAAGAAGGGCTGCCCTTTCCCCGCCATCGTGACCTGCAATGGTTCCAAAGCTCTCCTTTTCCTCTGGGACACACAGGACGGCAAACTTTGGGGGAAATGATATCTCCATCAAGAGTACCTGTCACCTGCCCATGTTATCAAATAGCAGATTTGTTATCCCCTTGTGATAGCAATAAAGTTAAATGAAAATATTTTGTTTTTTAACTGTAAAAAAATACATTTTAATAAAATAAATAAAAATAATAAAAAAGTAAAAACACTTCCACCCCCCTGTGCATGCAGGCAAATGCAGGCACACACAGGACCCACACATATATGTAAACAGTGATTACACCACACATGTGAGGTGGTGCCACAAATGTTAGAGAGAGAGCTATAATTCCAGGACCATACTTCACAGGTAACTCTAAATTGATAACCTGTAAAGATTTTAAAGCATCATCTATGAAAAATTCTGGGTATCACAGTTTGTAGCCATTTCATGGGTGTGCACAATTTTGAGTCTTGATATGTTTGGTATCTATTTACATAGCATAACTCCATCTTTTATATTTTACCAAAAAATTGGCATATACAGCTGAGCAAATATTGTGTGACAAAAAAAGTGCTCCAGACACTGGCTACTTCAGTCTTAGTAAATTCCCCTTAATGTGCTTTAAAACTAAGGCCCCATGCACACCTTCAGAAAAAAATGCTGCTGTTAGAGGCATCTAGCAATTTTTTATGCCCCTGAAAGTAGCTCTAGGTATTTTAGAGCGGCGTTCAGGGGCATTAAAAAATTCCCCAAACCTGTAGTCAGGGAGGAGTTTTCCAGTGTAATTAACACCTATATGCACATAAACGCATCTAAACACACATAAACATGTGCATATGTGTGTAAATGTATTCTAATGGCTAGAATAAATGAATCTTCTAGCCAGTAGAATGAGCTTACACTCATGCGCATCTAAACACAGTATGCATAAAAACACAACACTAGAGGCAATTTTTCTGCCAAGTTTTGGCAGAAACAATGCAGCATGTTTTCATATGACTGGGTGAATGATGCCTAAAACTAAATGTTATTATCATGATATTGACAGTATCTGGTGGCTGTGCAGCACAGGTGGGGGGATTTTTTCAAGACGTAGCAGCCTGCAGGTAATAGGATACACACTATTACATATAACTAATGTGTATGGTTCTATACAAAAGCGGTAAACTTCAGTTTTAAACAATTAAAAAGCACACAATGAAAAATGATTATTATTAAATATATGACTATTACTATTATTTAGGATTTATATAGCATCACCAGTTTACACAGAACCTTATAACTAAAGAGAGACAGTAAAGTTATAAAACAATATATAAAACAAAGGCTATGAGGGTCCTGCTCATGAGAGCTTATGATATAAAGTGAATGACAAGTAATATAAAAGAGAATGACTATGAGGGAATGACTTGTAAAAGTAAAAGTTCAATTTTTAGGTAGAGGCAGGGTAGGCTTCCCTGAGGGAATGGTCTGAAGGAAAATAGATTAGGAGACAAATTGAGGTAGGGAGTTTCAGAGAATGAGAGAAGCTCTGAAGAAGTCCTGGAGGCAAGCTTGGGAGAGGTGACAAGGTAGTTTGAGGTCAGGAGGTCCAGGGAGGAGTGGAGTTTTGTTGATATTTTGAGATGAGGTTGGTAATGTAGTTGGAGGCACAGTTGTGTATCGTAAGTTGTTGGTAATATTTTATATTTGATTCATTGGGTGAGTGGAAGCCAGTGGATGGATTAGCAGAGAGGGGTGGCGGACACTGTGTGATTACACATTGTTAACAAGTCATAAATAAGCTTTTAACTTCTTGGCGCCTGTGCTATAGCCAAAAGACGACTACAGCGCGGGCTTGAAATGCCAGGAGGGCATACATTTACCTCCTCCTGTTCTCACGGTGCCCACTGTGCGGTCTGTGATCGCTGAGTCCTTGAGACTCGGCTAATCACTGATCAGGGTAAAGGGCCAATCACAACAGCCCTTTACCACATGATCAGCTGTCAGCTGTTGACCAGGGCCAACTTTAATAATGATTGGACCCTGGGCAAACATTTTCTTCCACTCCCCATCCCCATGTAACATCATGACTAGAGTTGAGCAAACCCAGACTGTAAAATTCGGGTCCGGACCTTGGGGTGTCCGTGCCCCGAACCCGATCGCGGACATTACAAAAAAAGTCCGGGATCAGGTTCGGTATTCGGGTATTTTTGGCGCCTTTTCTATAGCTGCTGGGTAGCCAATTAACAAGCTTTTCACTAGTTTGCGCTTAGAAGCCATCACAGCCATGCCTACTAATGGCATGGCTGTGATTTGCCAGTGCATCATGTGACCCAGCCTCTATATGGGGCTGGAGTCACGAAGCGCCGCGTGTCAGATCGTCTCAGACTAGAGTAGGGAGAGCTTCAGGCCGGTGCTGTGAGGGAAAGATTAGCGTTCACAACCATCTCAGACTGCATTATGGAGACCTTCATTTTGGTCCTGTGAGGGAGACATTAGCATTCAGAACCATCTTATAGTGCATTATTGAGATGTTCCTGTCTGTGCTGTGAGGGAGACATTAGCGTTCAGAACCATCTTATAGTGCAAAAGGAAACGTAACTGTTAGTGCTCTGAGGGAGAGATTATCATTCTAAAACCATCTACTACTGCATTAGGGAGACGTTCCTGTTGGTGCTCTGAGGGAGACATTATTCTAAAACCATCTACTACTGCATTAGGGACAGGTTCCTCCTGTTGGTGCTCTGAGGGAGAGATTATCATTCTAAAACCATCTACTACTGCATTAGGGAGAGGTTCCTGTTGGTGCTCTGAGGGAGAGTTTATCGTTCTAAAACCATCTACTACAGCATTAGGGAGAGGTTCCTGTTGGTGCTCTGAGGGAGAGTTTATCGTTCTAAAACCATCTACTACTGCATTAGGGAGAGGTCCCTGTTGGTGCTCTGAAGGAGAGTTTATCGTTCTAAAACCATCTACTACTGCATTAGGGAGAGGTTCCTGTTGGTGCACTGAGGGAGAGTTTATTGTTATAAAACCATCTACTACTGCATTAGGGAGAGGTTCCTGTTGGTGCTCTGAGGGAGAGTTTATCGTTCTAAAACCATCTACTACTGCATTAGGGAGAGGTTCCTGTCAGTGCTGTGAGGGGGAGATTATTGTTCTAAAATCATCTCATACTGCAGTAGGGACAGGTTCCTGTCGGTGCTGTGAAAGAGAGATTATACTGGTGTAGGGAGAGGTTCCTGCTGCTGGTGTGAGCGGTGCATTTCTTGCACAAAAATAAAAAGTGCATCTACAATTTTCTTTTTTTTTTTTAAAAAAGAATAATAATTTATTATTCTTTTTTATTTAGTATTAATAAATAGTGCTACATAGTACATTTGTGTCCAGAATGAGGAGAGCTTCAAATAAGGGACATGGTCGTGGCCGTGGTGCTGCTGGTGCTGCTGGTTTTGGTGGTGTTGCTAAAGTTCCTGTTGCAAGGATAGGACGTGGTCGACCTGTGCCAGCTTCATGCACGTGAATTACCTTCCTCAGGTAGCCGACAGAACCTTCAGCGTTATATGGTAGGCCCGAATGGCGCTCAACGAATGGTGAGGCCAGAACAAGTACAGGTGATAGTAGATTGGGTGGCTGACAATGCCTCCAGTTCCTTCACATTGTCTTCCACCTGGTCCCTTGATGAAAGCTCAGAGTTGGCACCTCAGCCCCTTGTAAATCAGCCAAGCAGTTTGAGCCCCAAGTCATGCAGCCTCTTATGCTTTTTGATGACTCTGCTGGTGTGCTTTCCGTGGGCCACCCACATAGCCCTGCACCAGAAGTGGACGACATTGAGTGCACCGATGCCCAACCACTTCTGTTGGAGGATGAGGACATGGAAACACCACCGCAGCACGTCTCAGGTGCCAACTGCTGCAGCTTTCCTCAGTGTGCAGACTGACAAGGAGGGCAGTAGTGAAGGGTGGGTGGAAGATGATGTATAGGATGATGAGGTCCTAGACCCCACATGGAATGAAGGTCATGCAAGTGACGTGTGCAGTTTGGAGGAAGAGGTGGTGGTCGCACAGAGGCACCAGCACAGCAAAAGAGATAGCAGGTTGCAAAAGCGTCCCCTAGACAGTATGCTTGCTACTACCCACCGCACCCAGGGACATAGCACACCAAAGGCAACTCAAAGGCGTTCTTCGGCGTGGCAGTTCTTCAGACAATGTGCTGACTACAAGACACAAGTGGTTTGCACACTGTGCAATGAGAGGCTGAAGCGAGGCACAAATGTTCTAAACCTGAGCACAACCTCCATGACCAGGCATCTAAATGCAAAGCACTTGCTGCAGTGGAATAAGTACCTCAAAATCCAAGAAAGGTCTCGGCCTCCTCCTGCTTCCTCTTCTGCTGCTGCCTCGGCCCCTTCCTCCTCCTCTACAGTGCCAGTGGCACCTGCCACCCAGCAAACAGATGATGTGACAGCAACGCCACCATGTCCGCCACCGTCCCCAAGCATTTCCACATGGTCCCATGGAAGCTTACAGCTCTCCATCTCCAAAACACCGGAGAGAAAGAAGAAGTACCCCCCTACCCACCCCCGATCCCTGGACCTGAATGCCAGCATTTCAAAATTCCTGGCCTTTGAAATGCTGTCATTCCGTCTGGTGGACATGGACAGTTTCAAAAACCTGATGGTGGTGGCTGTCCCACAGTACGTGGTTTCCAGCCACCAGTACTTTTCCAGGCGAGCCACCCCTTCCCTACACAAACAAGTCGGGGACGAGATCAAGTGGGCACTGCGCAATGCCATCTGTGGCAAGGTCCACATAACCACTAATACGTGGACCAGTAAGCGCGGGCAGGGACGCTATATCTCACTAACTGCACACTGGGCAAATGTAGTGGCGGGTGGGCCTGAGGCGGCTAGACATTTGGCACATGTCCTTCTGCCACCGAGGATTGCAGGGCATTTCTCTTTGCCTCCTGTTGCCTCCTATTCCTACTGCGCTTCCTCCTCCTCTACCACCTCCTCATCCACTCAACGTAACACCTTCACCACCAACTTCAGCACATCCGGGGGAAATGACAGCAGGCTGTTTTAAAACTGATATGTTTGGGGGATAAACCCCACATTGCGCAGCAGCTGTGGATGGGCATTGAACAACAGACCAATGAGTGGTTGTTGCCACTGAGCCTCAAGCCCGGCCTGGTGGTGTGCGATAATGGGCGAAATCTCATAGCAGCCCTGGGCCTAGCCGGTTTGACGCACATCTCTTGCCTGGCGCATGTGCTGAATATGGTGGTGCAGAAATTTCTAAAAAAACTACCCGCATATATCAGAGCTGCTGCAGAAAGTGCGGGCCGTCTGTGCGTGCTTTCGGCGTTCTCACCCTGCTGCTGCTCGCCTGTCTGCGCTGCAGCGGAACTTCGGCCTTCCCGCTCACCGCCTCCTATGCAACGTGCCCTCAAGGTGGAACTCCACCTTGCACATGCTGGAGAGACTGTGCGAGCAGCAGCAGGCAATAGTGGAGTTTCAGCTGCAGCGCACACGGGTCAGTCGCTCTGCAGAACAGCACCACTTCACCACCAACGAATGGGCCTCCATGCGAGACCTGTGTACCATATTGCGGTGTTTTGAGTACTCCACCAACATGGCCAGAGCCGATGACGCTGTCTTCAGCGTTACTATCCAACTTCTATGTCTCCTTAAAAAAACACTTTGGGCGATGATGGAAGAGGATGTGGCACAGGAGGAAGAGGAGGAGGAAGAGGGTTCATTTCCACGGTTATCAGGCCAGTCATTCACAAGTGGCTCGGAGGGTGGGTTCCTGCACCAGCATAGGCCAGGTAAAAAAAATTCAAGCCAGGGCACAGTTCTGGAGGATGAGGAGGACGAGGAAGATGATAATGATGAGGAGGAGGAGGAGGAGGAACCGTGTTCACAGCAGGGTGGCACCCAACGCAGCTCGTGGGCATCACTGGAGCATGGCTGGGGGGGTACGGAGGCCACAGATGATACACCTCCCACAGAGGACAGCTTGTCTTTGCCTCTGGGCAGGCTGGCACACATGAGCGACTACATGCTGCAGTGCCTGCTCAACGACAGCCGAGTTGCCCACATTTTAACTTGTGCCGATTACTGGGTTGCCACCCTGCTGGATCCCCGTTACAAGGACAACGTCCCTTCGTTAATTCCCTCACCAGAGCGTGATCCGAAGATGCGTGACTACAAGCGCATGCTGGTAGAAGCGCTGCTGAGGGCATTCCCAAATGACACCGGGGGCTCTGTGGAAGCACAAGGCGAAGATGGAGGAGGAGGAAGAGGTCGCCAACGCAGCTGTGGCACCGCCAACACCTTAGAAGGCAGGGTTAGCATGGCCGAAATGTGGAAAAGCTTTGTCAGCAGCCCGCCACAACAAACAGCACCACCAGCTGATAGGCAACGTCTTAGCAGGAGGCAGCATTTCAGCAACATGGTGGAACAGTATGTGTGCACACACCTACACGTACTGACTGATGTGTCTGCCCCATTCAACTTCTCGGTCTCCAAATTGGGCACATGGCCTGAGCTTGCCTTATGCCTTGGAGGTGCTGGCCCGCCCTGCAGCCAGTGTATTGTCTGAATGTGTGTTTAGCACGGCAGGGGGGCATTATCACAGACAAGCGCAGCTGCCTGTCCACAGCCAACGTGGACAAGCCAATGTTTATTAAAATGAACCAGGCATGGATCCCACAAGACTTGTCTGTACCTTGTGCAGAATAGACATTTAGACCGGCCTTACACAGCCATTGGTATACTTGATTATTTTTAATATATCTCAATATTTTGGGGGCTACCCCAATTAGAGAAAAAAACCAAAACAAACAAATAACAGTGTTGGCTACCTCCTCCTCCTCCTCCTCCTCCTCCTCCACCACCGCCACTTCCACCTACACCACAGTCACGGCCTCCACCTCCTCCTCCCATTTTTTTTTTTTTGTGATTTTAAGTTATTTCCCTATCCACATTTGTTTGTAGGCCACTTGTCCTACTCCTTACCCCCATTTTGCTTCCTTTTGCAGCCCTCTAGCCCTTTCCAGGACTTTTTTACAGCCATTTTAGTGTCCAAAAGTTCGGGTCACCATTGACTTCAATGGGGTTCGGGGTCCGGGATAAAGTTCGGGTCAAGTTCGGTACCGAACCCGAACTTTTCCGCGAAGTTCGGCCAAACCAGACGAACCCGAACATCCAGGTGTCCGCTCAACTCTAATCATGACTGCTCACTGATTAGTTGCTAGAGGTTAAAGCACATGATTTCTGCTCACTGATTGATTCGTCATCTCCTCACTGCCTGCACACCATGGACTGGGGAGGTGGGGGACTCTCCAATAGATAGAAAACTCCTAGAATGTGTTATGAGCAATGAGCAGAGCACACACAGCTATGAAAGTCTGGACTGCAGTGTGTGTCAAATAGGCCTTCATGGTGAAAGGTCTACTTTAATACACTCTCATACACTCCATTTGTTGTGTGGATGTATAGCTTGGTTTGAGACTGCATCCCAGTGATGGTCAACTGATGAGGTTTTCAGGGCCTCAACTGCAGCCCCTGACACACCTAAGGGTTGTGCATATCATTTACTGCCAGACATACTACGTAAGATGGTCGGAGACTGCAGGCGCACTACAGGAGATAGTCAGAAACTGCAGACATAGTATAGGAGATGGTCAGAGGTTGAAGACATAGTGCAGGAGATGGTCGGAGACTGCAGACGTACTACAGGAGATGGTCAGAGACTGCAGACATACTAGAGATGGTCAGAGACTTCAGGCATACTACAAGAGATGGTCAGAGACCGCAGATGTACTACAGGAGATGGTCAGAGACTGCAGGTGTACAAGAGATGGTCAGAGACTGCAGGTTTACTACAGGAGATGACCGGAGACTGCAGGCATACAAGAGAGGGTCAGAAACTGCAGGTGTACTACAGGAGATGGTCAGAGACTGCAGATGTACTACAGGAGATGGTCAGAGACTGCAGGTGTACTACAGGAGATGGTCAGAGACCATCCATGCACTGTCTGATCTCCTATCCCTGTACATTGTCTGCTGAACACTCACAATGGTCCTTCCTGATCACCATAACAGGTGCTATCGGTGTCCCCACACACCACACATGTCATTTGCTTACTGTATGACACCGACAAGGAGAGGTCCCAGACTTTCAGCATGGACTGTACAGAGGAGGGAGCAGCCGTCCCTACCTCTCCTCCCCACTGATCACAGGTCTGGTTGTTAATGGGTGGAGTGATTGGCTGTTAGGGGGATGTGGAGGTCACCTGATGGCAGGTCAGGCAGTGGTTGGTTAGGAATTGGAAGAGATGACAGAGCACCAAGATGGGAACTAAGCCGCACAGCTGTAGTCCAACTCCACCCAGTAGTATTTGGCGACCATATTTTTTTCGGGCAGCGCAGGTGCAAGGGGCAGCGGCTTTGTGCCCCACAACAATGACTGGGGCTGGGCCCAGGGCAGCTGCCCCTTTTGCCCCGCGTTAAAGACAGCCTTGTAAGGGAGATGCATTGCAGGTTTTCTGCACCACATCCTAGTGTGAACTAGGGCTAATTATTGCCTTTTCAACACAATTAAAAAAGGGCCAGGGTACTGAGGGCAGTAAACAGTCCAGCCTGGCTCTGGCAGCAATGTTGTTGTGCCTGGTAACCCCTCAGCCCCTTGACTCTGCAGTCAGCACCACAACATACTTACAGAGCCAGGCTGGACTGTCAGTACCAACCATGCAGTGAGAAATGGTAACCCATGAATCCAGTGATTAGTGAATAATTTTTCCAGTTGCCACAGACTCACTTACCTCAATGGCAGCACAGCAGTGGCGGTAAGTGGTCTTTCATGACCGTCTCTCAGGCAGCAAGCAAGCCGAAAAGGAAAGAGTGCTCCATTCTCCTCCGAAGTCCAAAGTGGGAAGTACAGAGTTTAGAGATGGTCGGGCACGGTGGGCAGGACTACAGACACCGCCCGCTCTGTGTCTATGATATGGTCTGGTTGTAACAGCGTGATGTAAGTGCCTGTGACCGTGTGCCTTACACCCAACCTGCTGCATCCACTTTGCCCACTATACTGACTGCTGTGCTCCACTGTTGGTTGCTGTGGTTCTGGCACCATGAAAGGCAACAGGGCAGAGACACCTTTTTATTTTTGTCAGGATGCTCTGGGGGGGTTTGAACACCCCAACCCCCCCCTTATCTACGCCACTGGCCCAGGGTATTATAATCAAGAAAAGCGAGGTAATGTTGTTTTGCTGGATGAAGACTTTTATGTGACGGAGGTTGAGAGAAATGTACGTGATGAAAATGTATATCGAAAACTAAAACAGTCACCCTTTGCTGAAGTGGTAAAAAACCTCAACTTCAAGTTACAAATGGCTTGGGAAGTAGGCCTCCTTAACAAAAAGGAATGTAACTATCTTTCAGTACAGGAGTTTAATATTCCTGTTCTGTACATTATTCCCAAACTACATAAATATATGGTTAAAACACCAGGGAGGCCCATCATTTAAGCCATCAATGGGCCCCTAGACAGAATGGGAAGATACTTGGATGATCTCTTAAAAATGATGGTCCTGACACTTGAATCCTTTGTAAGGGACACTAAACATGTCCTCAAAAAACTACAGGATATTGAGATTGATAATGACTGGCTGCTGGTGGGGGTCGATGTGGAATCCCTGTACACATCGATCCCCCACAAGTGCGGCCTAAAAGCAGTCACTTTTTACCTAAACAAACTTTACCCTGAATCTGCACATCAAAATGAGTTTATCATTGATCTCTTGACCTTTGCTCTGCATAACAAGCTCTTTCAATTCAATCAGTCCTTCTTCCAACAAATTTCTGGGACATCCATGGGAGCTTCATGGGCACCCTCTTATGCATGTCTCCACTTAGGCATGTGGGAGGAGTCCATGGTATACAGTATGGAAAGCTTTATGAGATACGTCCATTTATGGATACCTTACATAGACGATATCCTAGTGGTCTGGAAAGGTACTGCAGCCGATTTAGAAGATTTCATTGGGGAACTCAATAACAACACCCTTGACTTCCGGTTCCGGCGCCTCATGGAGTAGCTGCACGCTTGCTCTGCTCCCACAGCTAGCCTCAAAAAACTGCATATAAAGCCTGTTTCCCTACACCAAAAGACCGGGTCATCAGTAGAGGAGTCCCCGCTCAACAGATGGATCGCTATCTGGACAAGGGACCGTCCCGGGCACCTGCTATACAGAAAGGACCCGAAGACCTGCAGCAGGCCCCGCCGCCAGGTATGGCGGCCGCGCCGGGGGGAACGATCGTTTCTTCGTTCACGACCGAACCTTCGGATCCTGCAACGAACGCGGGCACCTTCAGCACTGAACTGATAGCCCAAGCCATGGCGGCGATCCTTGCTCCCACGATCACAGCCACAGTGGAAAAAGCGGTTCAGGACGGTCTGACCCAGCTTCACAAAGAGCTAAGAGAACAGGCATCCCGCCTCACAGAAGCGGAACAGAGAATCGCCCACGTGGAGGAAGAGCTCTACAGTACACAAGACTCTGACCGAGCACAAAATACCCAAATAAAACTTATAGTAGAGAAATTGGAAGACCTCGAGAACAGGTCGAGAAGGAGTAATCTAAGATTCATCGGGATCCCAGAAACGATATCCAATACAGCTCTATCACACTTCTGCGCGGTCAAAATCCCGGAGGCCTTAGGCCTGCGAGGCCCCTGCCAGGTGGAACGTGCCCACAGACTGGGCCCACCTGGTTCAGAGCGTACTACACCAAGACCGGCCATTGCCAAATATCTCAATTATGCCGATAAACATGGCATACTGCATAAGTTCCGACAAACCAAATCTCTTTCAATTGACGGGGCAAAAATCCTCATTTTTGCGGACTACTCCGCTGAGGTAGCAAGAAAGAGGAAATCCTTCCAGCCCATCTGCACCGAACTCTACAAGAGAGGCACCAGATTCACTCTGGCCTTCCCTGCTATTCTCCGCCTCAAAACTCCGGCAGGGAGAGGCGGACAGGTTCCTCCGATCAACAGCCTCCCCATCGTATGCTGCCATGGCATCTAAAGAATTACACGCCCAACGCGCCCTGGACCAGAGAAGTCCAAGGAAGGACTCAGCCAAGAGACTGAAAACCAACGGCTCCCGCAACACCGCCATGGAGACTTCCACCTGACTGGCTAGATATAATCGGAGTTCTATCTTCGGCCCTCGTTCAAGAAACGCCAAACAGATGAGTATACCGCTTCATACATCAGGACACCCATAAATGTCAGTACCTCTTTTCGCTCCTACCACACCGGCGCACCACATTGAACATGGCCATTTTTTTTTGCTCTTTTTCTTCACCCAGAAAACTACGATGCTCAACTTCTGAGTGGGACTGTTTTCTTTTAGTTAGAGACCCCTAGGCGAGCCCCAAATGATCTAACCTACGCCTATCGCCCTTACATTCCGTTTCAGCTTGTGATATCGGAATGGAAGGCCTACTGTTCTCTTAACACTGCAACTGTTTGTGAATCACTTAATAGAGTTACTAATGGTGATATATCTTCTGTTTCCTCCCACACGGACTGCCTCCAAAAGTATACTAGCCTGCACTGGAACCCCGGGAATGCTTCCCAAAGGGTTCATGACGACCCACTCTCATTCACTACCATGGTAAAAAAAAAAAAAATGGGTCGCTATACTTTTCCTTTGCAGAGGCTATTCTTTTAGGGAACAGTTTCCTGCAGTCACACATGTGGAAGAAAGCGAAGTGCCTCCTTTGTTGGATTGACATTGTTCTTACGATCTTTATCCTCTGTTTCTTTACCATCCACCCCCACTTGCTGCATACCCAGCTTGCCCTCCCCTACCCCTCGGTCGGCATAGATACCCATAAATGCCACGCCATATCCACGTTTCAGAACCTCCACCAATTGTATGGGCCCTCGGGCCCTTTGTCACCTAACCTAACTGTTCTGCCCAATACCAACCCTTTGCCTTTCCACCCTCCATGAAAATCATATCGTGGAATGTCAAGGGACTTAGGTCCCCAAACAAGCGCATGAAGGTGCTGAGACACCTTCAGCGACTTCATGCAGACATAGCATTAATCCAAGAGTCGCATCTGCCCTGCTCCGATCTTTGGCGGATGAAGAAACTATGGGTGGGTACTGTTCTAGGTTCGGGGCAGTGGGAAGGAAGGCAGGAGTCTTGATTCTCATACACAAAAACTTTTCAGGACAAGTAACGGCCACTGACACTGACACCTACGGAAGAATGGTCACGATACAGGTTAACTGGGGTAACAAGAATCTATCCATCACCAATATCTACGCTCCAAACAGCCCAGGGAACCCTTTTTTTACCGATCTCTCCACTCACCTCCTGGGGCATCCTCTTTCCCCCCAGGTGGTGGGTGGTGATTTCAACTCTCTCATGGACACATTGAGTGATAAATCTTCCCCTTCCCCTTCACCCTCAAAAGCTCACCCACACACCTTGACCTCGACCCCTCTAAGGGAGACTGCCACTCGAAAACTCCCACTTCCCCTTCCCCTTCTAAATAGTGAGTTACACAGGTACTCTCTCAACTTTAGTGGTGGGTGGTGGACCCCCCTTTCTCCTACGGGGTCCTCCACTCACCTCTCTAGCCATTTTTTTCCCAAGGGACCCGACAAACCTCGCATCTATAACCACTACCTATCTAAGAACAATGGGGTCAATTGGACATAGCACTGGTAAGAAGGCATCCACAGTCACAGTCACCGGCAATGAACAGGACTTTTCAAAAACACATACTCTTAGTTCTGAGGACGGAAGGAAGGGTGACGGGGCTTGGATCTT
>BLSH010536776.1:120075-134802 GCA_018402905.1 Glandirana rugosa | reverse complement strand
TCCTTTTTCTTTGCTCTCACTATGAATTAGGGACGTGGTACCTTAATAATTCACAATCATAGGTCCCTGGCAGCCATCCAGGTGGACCCGAATCAGTTTTTTGTTGCAGGATGAGGACATGGAAACACCAGCACAGCACATTTCTGATGATGACGAAACACAGGTGCCAACTGCTGCAGCTTGCGTCAGTGTGCAGACTGACAAGGAGGGCAGTGGTGAAGGGTGGGTGGAAGATGATGTGGAGGATGATGAGGTCCTAGACCCCACATGGAATGAGGGTCATGCGAGTGACGTGTGGAGTTTGGAGGAAGAGGTGGTGGTCGCACAGAGGCACCAGTACAGCAAAAGAGAAAGCAGGTTGCAAAAGCGGAGCGAGCGTCCCCTAGACAGTAGGCCTGCTACTACCCACCGCACCCAGGGACCTAGCACACCAAAGGGAGCTCAAAGGCGTTCCCCCGCATGGCAGTTCTTCAGACAATGTGCTGACGACAAGACACGAGTGGTTTGCAAGCTGTGCAATGATAGCCTGAGCCGGGGCATAAATGTTCTCAACCTGAGCACAACCCCCATGACCAGGCATCTAAATTCAAGGCACAAGCTGCATTGGAATAATTACCTCAAAATCCAAGAAAGGTCTAGGCCTCCTCCTGCTTCCTCTTCTGCTGTTGCCTCGGCCTCTTCCTCCTCCTCTACAGTGACAGTGTCACCTGCCACCCAGCAAACAGACGATATGACAGCAACGCCACCATGTCCACCACCGTCCCCAAACATTTCCACATGGTCCCACCCGCGATCCCTGGCCCTGAATGCCAGCATTTCAAAATTCCTGGCCTTTGAAATGCTGTCATTTCATCTGGTGGACATGGACAGTTTCAAAAACCTGATGGCAGTGGCTGTCCCACAGTACGTGGTTCCCAGCCGCCACTACTTTTCCAGGCGAGCCATCCCTTCCCTGCACAAACAAGTCGGGGACAAGATCAAGTGTGCACTGCGCAACGCCATCAGTGGCAAGGTCCACATAACCACTAATACATGGACCAGTAAGCACGGGCAGGGACGCTATATCTCGCTAACTGCACACTGGGCAAATGTAGTGGCGGGTTGGCCTGGGCCGGCTAGCCATTTGGCGCATGTCCTTCCACCACCGAGGATTGCAGGGCATTTCTCTTTGCCTCCTGTTGCCTCCTCCTCCTCCTACTGCGCTTCCTCCTCCTCAACCACCCACTCATCCGCTCAGCATAACACCTTCGCCACCAACATCAGCACATCCAGGGGGAAATGACAGCAGGCTGTTTTAAAACTGATATGTTTGGGGGATAAACCCCACACTGCGCAGGAGCTGTGGACGGGCATTGAACAACAAACCAATGAGTGGTTGTTGCCACTGAGCCTCAAGCCCAGCCTGGTGGTGTGCGACAATGGCCGAAATCTCATAGCGGCTCTGGGCCGAGCCCGTTTGAGGCACATCCTTTGCCTGGCGCATGTGCTGAATTTGGTGGTACAGAATTTTCTAAAAAAACTACCCGTATATGTCAGAGCTGCTGCATAAAGTGCGGGCCACCTGTGCGCACTTTCAGCGTTCTCACCCTGCTGCTGCTCGCCTGTCTGCGCTGCAGCGGATCTTCGGCCTTCCCGCTCCCCGCCTCATATGCGACGTGCCCACAAGGTGGAACTCCACCTTGCACATGCTGGAGAGACTGTGCGAGCAGCAGCAGGCAATAGTGGAGTTTCAGCTGCAGCACGCACGGGTCAGTCGCACTGCGGAACAGCAACACTTCACCACCAATGAATGGGCCTCCATGCGAGACCTGTGTAGCGTATTGCGGTGTTTTGAGTACTCCACCAACATGGCTAGTGCCGATGATGCTGTTCTCAGCGTTACTATACCACTTCTATGTCTCCTTGAAAAAACACTTCGGGCCATGATTGAAGAGGATGTGGCACAGGAGGATGAGGAGGAGGAGGAGGAAGAGGGGTCATTTCCACGGTTATCAAGCCAGTCATTCGCAAGTGGCTCGGAGGGTGCTTCCTGCACCAGCATAGGCCAGGTCAAAAATATTCAAGCCAGCGCACAGTTCTGGAGGACGAGGAAGATGAGATGGAGGAGGAGGAGGAGGAATTGCAGCAGGGTGGCACCCAACGCAGCTCGTGAGCATCACTGGAGCGTAGCTGGGGGGATACAGAGGACACAGATGATATACCTCCCACAGAGGACAGCTTGTCTTTGCCTGTGGGCAGCCTGGCACACATGGCCGACTACATGCTGCAGTGCCTGCGCAACGACAGCCGAGTTGCCCACATTGTAACTTCCTCTGATTACTGGGTGGCCACCCTGCTGGATCCCCGTTACAAGGACAACGTGCCATCCTTAATTCCCTCACTGGAGCGTGAGAGGAAGATGTGCGACTACAAGCGCACACTGGTAGAGGCGCTGCTGAGGGCATTCCCAAATGACACCGGGGGCTCAGCGGAAGCACAAGGCGAAGGTGGAGGAGGAGGAAGAGGCCACCAACGCAACTGTGCCACCGCCAGCACCTCAGAAGGCAGGGTTAGCATGGCCGAAATGTGGCAAAGCTTTGTCAGCAGCCCGCCACAACAAACAGCACAACCAGCCGATAGACAACGTCTTAGCAGGAGGCAGCATTTCAGCAACATGATGTAAGAGTATGTGTGCACACGCCTACACGTACTGACTGATGGGTCTGCCCCATTCAACTTCTGGGTCTCCAAATTGGCCACATGGCCTGAGCTTGCCGTTTATGCCTTGGAGTTGCTGGCCTGCCCTGCAGCCAGTGTATTGTCGGAACGTGTGTTTAGCACGGCAGGGGGCGTTATCACAGACAAGCGGAGCCGTTTGTCCACATCTAACGTGGACAAGCTAACCTTTATTAAAATGAATCAGGCATGGATCCCACAAGACTTGTCTGTACCTTGTGCAGAATAAACATTTAGACCGGACTCACACAGCCATTCACATACTTGTTTTTTTGAATAGGCCTCAATACAAAAAAAAAAATACCATGTTGGCTACCTCCTCCTACTCCTCTACCACCGCCACTTCCACCTACACTGCCACGGTCACGGCTTAGTCAACCTCTAGGCTCCTACTCCACATCCACCCCCTTTCCCATTTTTTTATTTGATATTAATTTATTTTCCCTATCCCCATTTTTTTGCAGGGCACTTGCCCTGCACTTACCCCAATTTTACTTCCTTTTGCAGTCCTCTAGCACTTGCCAGGACATTGTTACAGCCATTTTTGTGCCTAAAAGTTCGGGTCCCCATTGATTTCAATGGGGTTTGGGGTCCGTGCGAACGTTAGGGTTCCGTCCGGACCCGAACCCGGACTTTGTCCCGAAGTTCGGCCGGACCAGCAGAACCTGAACTTCCAGAGGTTCGCTCAACTCTAGTCCTCAAGAGATTTTATCTCCTGCACTCTCTGTGGGGATGGGATGAATTCTGAGATCTTCCCCTTATAGCAGTGGTCAAGGAGAGTTGCCAACCAGTAATGATCATTCTTCTTTATGCCACAAATTCTTGGGTCCTTTCGCAGGCTTTGAAGCACGAGGTTGCTCATGCTCCTCAAATTTGCCGAGGCTTCAGAAGCAGACTCCTTGGGGTCACTCAGAATGACAGCATCTGGAACTTCCTCCTCCCAGCCACGTACTACTCTCAAGGGTCCTGGGGTTGGAAAGCCATCGCTTACAGATTGACGCATGTCTTCCTCTTCTTCGAAGCCTACGAAAGTGCCAGAATCCTCCTCCTCATCCTCCTCCACTCTCTCCTCCTGTGTGTTCTGTGACATAGGAATGATGGTGTCTGGATAAAGTGGGCCTGGAGAGGAAAGGAAATCCTCCTCTTCCCATTGATGCTCTGCCTCCAGTGCCCTGTCCATAATGCCACGCAGAGTCTGCTCCAGCAGGAACACAACAGGGATTGTGTGACTGATCCATGAACTGTCACGGCTCACCATGCTTGTGGCCTCCTCAAATGTTTTTTTTGACAGTCCCCTTTTATCATTATTTTTCGGCCTATGGAATGAGGTTTACCTATGGTCTAATAGTAGTATCTATGAGAATAACGGCTCTTCACATGCTTATATATGACTATGGGTATTCCTGGTACGGTGGGACAGTTTTTGTCATGATAAATTTTTTGTGCATGTCTCCATATCTTTTTGGATTGCAATGTATTCCTTACTTTAACTACACAAATCCTCAGGATTGGTCAGTGATGTTTTTCCGTCTTCCAGGCAGGATGTTTATCCAGAGGGCATTTTTTGCCGCATTACATTAGCATATCTGATACAGTGTATACTTAATTATAACTCAAGTTGTGTCTTTAATTATTATTATGATACCTCTGTATAACTTTGTTTATTTATACTTTAGCTTTTTATTCTTTTCTCTGAGTTGAATATCTAGGGGCAAGAGCAGACTTGGAGATCTTTCCAACTGCGCATCCACTGAGTTATGGTCTTGGAGATGGACCACTGGCCTGGACTTGCTCAATATGCAATCAAGCTAATGGCTTGTCCTACATCCAGATTGCTTTCTGAATGGACATTCAGTGCTGCTGAAGGGTCCATAATGGATCAAAGAGAGCGCCTGTCCACAGACTCTGTTGATAGGCTCACATTTATGAAAATGAATCAGTCCTGGATCAGCAGCTATCAAGCCCCTGATGCTGATGTAACTGATTGCATTTTCTAGGGATCTGGGATCCTTTGAAGACTGCCTATGCTGCCTATCCTATTCCTCCTGAATCCTGATGATGCTAGCTTCTAACAATATTTTGAGTTTAGCGGACCACCAACACCCAAGCCCAATTTTTCTGCACCTGTCTAACAGGGGCATGTCACTACAATTTTTGAAATAATTTTCAAGAGCAGGACCTATTTCTGCACCCAACAAGTGTAACTGTGAGGGGTTACGGTGTTCTGCTACCACCAACACCCAAGGCCCAATTTTTCTGCACCTGTTTAACAGGGGCATGTCATTACAATTTTTTAAATAATTTACAACAGCAGGGCCCCTTCCTGTGCCCAAAAAGAGTAACTGTGAGTGTTTACAGTGTTCTACCACCACCAACACCCAAGACCCAATTTTTCTGCACCTATTTTACTGGGGCATGTCATTACAATTTTTAAAATTATTTACAACAGCAGGGCCCATTCCTATGCCCAATAAGAGTAACTGTGAGGGGTTACAGTGTTCTGCCACCAACACCTAAGGACCAATTTGTCTGCACCTGTTTGACTGGGGCATGTCATTACAGTTTTAAAAAATAATTTACAACAGCACCACCAACACCCAAGGCCCAATCTGGTCAGCAGTGGGAGTGGTGGCAGAGGAAGACAATGAGAGCAAGGAAGAAGCGGGGTAAGACCAAAAGAAGAAGGAGAAGACCAGAAAAAGAAATGTGGAAGTAGAAGATGGAGGAAGACCGAAAGAAGAAAGAAGCGGGGGAAGAAGAAGACATTTTTAATGAAGGACTGCCTACTGTTTTTTGTAAGACTACACTCCTTTTTTGGTGAATAGGTGGGGGTACAATGTACCCCATACTCATTCACATAGGGGGCTTGGGATCTGGGGGCCCCCTTGTTAAAGGGGGCTTCCATATTCCGATAAGCCCCCAGCCTGCAGACCCCGACAACCACCGACCAGGGTTGTCTGGAAGAGGCCCTTGTCCCCATCAACATGGGGAAAAGGTACTTTGGGGGGGACCCCAAAGCACCGTCCCCATGTTGAGGGCATGTGGTCTGGTATGGTTCAGGAGGTGGGGGGGCGCTTGCTTGTCCCCCCTATCCTGACCTGTCAGGTTGCATGCTTGGATAAGGTTCTAGTATGGATTTTAGGGGGGACCCCACACCATTTTTCTTTAATTTTGGCATGGGGTTCCCCTTAAAATCCATTCCAGACCTGAAGGGGCCTGTTTTGGATTTTGTGGGGATCCCCACGCCATTTTTTTAAAATATTTTGACTCGGGTTCCCCTTAAAATCCATACCAGGCCCCAAGGATCTGGTTTGGATTTTGGGGGACACCCCCACGCAATTTTTATTTAATTTTGGCACAGGGTTCCCCTTAAAATCCATACCAGACCCGAACCGCCTGATATGGACTGGGGGACCCCCCCCCCCCCCGCAAATTTTTACAGTAATTTTTTATCTATATTGCCGGGAGACAGCAATACATTACAGCAATTTACAAGCAATTTTAAATGACATTTTTTCCTTTAGAAATGTCATTTTGCTCCGGCACAGATGTGCCACTCTCGCAGATTCAATGCATTAAGGTGAAAAACCTTCTCTGGTGCAGCTGTCCCCCAGACCCCCCCCCCCTTTTACTTATCTGAGCTCATCCGATCCAGCGATGTACATGAGCGCAGCGGCTCCCGTCGCTGTCTCTCTCCTCACTAGACAGATTGATAGCAGCTGCTCTGAATCAAATCCGGTGAAACGGGAGCGGGGGACGGGGCCGAGTCCCACTGTCTGTGTCAATGGATGCAGCAGCGGGACTTGGGAGTGAACACGCAGGGTGTCCCCACAGAAAGGGGGTTTCCCTGGAGCGCTGGCAGGGGCCCCAGAAGAAGAGGACCGGGGCTGCTCTGTGCAAAACCATTGGACACAGCAGGTAAGTATAACATGTTTGTTATTTTTATGAAAAAAAAAAAACAAAGCTTTAGAATTACTTTAAGGCCTCATACACATGGGCATATGAAAAAAAATAAGCAAAACATCAGGCCCAACGTCAGGGAAAAATCAGCGTTTTGCATCTGTGTTTTGCATCGGCATTAATGAACGTTAATGCGCGTTAGTGAGTGTCGGCGTCAACAGGTGTTTTTTAATAAAAAAACATTCCTCTGCTATTTTTTAACCTGAAAACGCTGGTTAACGCCAGTAGGGCGTTAGTGAGCGTTTTGCCACGTCGGCATCAAAAACGCCAAAACATTACAGCCTCGGAAAACACGCTGGTCGTGGGTTCTGCTCTCAGCTCATTAACGCAGATGCCAGCTACAGCTCAAAAACGTCTGCGTTTTTATGGGGCCATTGAATAACACGGAGAGCTGTAAAAAACGCTAAAAAACGTGGCTGTAAAAAACGCCCGTGTGTATGAGGCCTAAAGGTTAAAATGAGAAAAAAATTAACAACAAACATCTTACACTTACTTGCTCTGTACAATGATGTTGCACAGAGCAGCTCCGATCCTCTCTTCCCGATCCCCTGTTGGCGCTCCTGGTTCCTCCTCTTCTTCCAGTGCCCCTATAACAAGCGACTTGCTATGCGGGCACTTATGCTTGCTCGCTCCCAGCCCCGCTCTGTGTGTCCATTAGAGACACAGAACAGGGCTCGGCCATGCCCTTGTTCCCTCCGCACTGGCTGTGATTGACAGTGGCAGCGGGAACCAATGGGGAGGCAGAGACCCGAGAGAACAGCACATCGCTGAATTGCGATCAGGCTCCAGGAAGTATTAAGGGTCTGCGGGGGAAGTTGCATACTGAAGGTTTTTAACCTTCATGCATAGAATGCAGATATAAATAAATAATAAATAATATATAAATTTAAAAATATAAATAAACGTAATAAAAATAAAGAAGTAAATTAAATAGTAAATTATAAAAAAGAGGGTGTCCAGAAAGGGGAAAAAAGGGAATCACAGCTCCCGGAAATAAGAACTTACTCCCAAGCACAACACCATACACCAATGAGCCAGAAATGGAATCTAAAATGAAAAAACTAAAAATATTCAAAAATGCAAACACATAAATAATCGCCTGGCATGGCCTGTCCAAAAATACAGAACAGCATAAATATCACAAAAGTATACAAGCATATAAATGAATACAAGGTACAGCAAAAGCAATTAAACAAGTAGAAATGGTGGATTGATTCAAAACACAGGTGGTATAAAAGGTCCCTCACCCTATTATTAGTTACAATCACAAAATACTGAAGCACTTGGGCGTTTAAGGCACCCGGTATCAAGTAAAGACAACCACGTATCAACATACAGTACATGATTTTATTTTTTAAATAACATAAAAAGATTGTATATAAAACACATTAAAAAAGGAGGGGAAGATATTCTTTATCATTAATATAGGTGTACCCAAAACAAATATCCAGCCCTCTACAAGCTAATTACAAATTGTAAGTAAAAATAACCAACTGCTCTGTCCAAAATGGACCATGAACAGTGCTATAAATAAATTAATTATATGCAAAGAGGGAGGAGAAGAGGATCACCGATGATATCTACGCATTTCGTGGTCCAAGCCGCTTCATCATGAGAAGTAAATGTCAGAATCTATATTTCGATCCATAAAATTAAAAACAGTAAGTGTATACAATAACAGAGTATAACACGTAGATACAACTACACATTACATTTTGTTTTTTACCACTTCATTTTCTTACCCAAGATGCATGTGGCTATCCAGGCGTAACCATCAGCCCAAGACTCCCCAGAGAGGGGGAGACACTCCTGGAACCATGCGCCATCCCCAAAGCGAGACCACTGGAGCGTACTAGGATAGGCTGGGCCACCACCTCACCAACCTCCAACATTTGCAGCGTACCCTACATGGTGGTATACATATATACCGTATATACTCGAGTATAAGCCATCTCGAATATAAGCCGAGGCACCTAATTTTACCACAAAAAACTGGGAAAAGTTATTGACCCGAGTATAAGCCTAGGGTGGCAAATGCAGCAGCCAGAACACAGGAATTTTAGCCAGAACACAGGGAGCCAGAACACAGGAATTGTAGCCAGAACACAGGGACAAGGAGCCAGAACTCAGGGATTGTAGCCAGGACACAGAGACTGTAGCCAGAACACAGGTATTGTAGCCAGGACACAGAGACTGTAGCCAGAACACAGGTATTGTAGCCAGGACACAGGGATTTTATCCAGGACACAGAGACTGTAGCCAGAACACAGGTATTGTAGCCAGGACACAGGGATTTTATCCAGGACACAGACTGTAGCCAGAACACAAAAGGGAGGAGTAAGGTAGATTCACATTAAACAGAGCCGTGCTGCTTCTAAGAGCCGTTCTGTGCTTTGTAACTGTGATTAAACACATTGGAATGCTGAGAATGCTGAGAATGCAGAGAGAGAGCTGCAGCTCTTCACGGAGATCAGGAGGTGGGCGGGACTGAACAGCTAACATCAGCTTGTCCCGCCCACCTCCCCCACCTCCCAACATCAAGCTGAGAATCTGACACCTCTCTCAGCATTCTCTACATTCCAATGTGTTTAATCACACTTACGAAGCACAGAACGGCTCTTAGAAGCAGCACAGCTCTGTTTAATGTGAAACTACTCATCACCCACAGACACTGACTCGAGTATAAGCCGAGGGGGGTCTTTTTCAGCACAAAAAATGTGCTGAAAAACTCGGCTTATACTCGAGTATATACGGTAGTATCCAGTAAAATACTATGATATGTACATCCCTAATTATAGCACAAATACTATGTAATATTACTTACAGCCAGTCTCTGGAGTCAATAATTATTATTATTACAATATATACATCAAATACACTAGTAATACCCCCTTAAAACTATCCAAATTCCACTGCTGACCATTTGGAACCAACCATATACATTGTGTATAATAAATTACAAGCAATCTTGTAAGATATTTTATCTTAGTATTTTGTGATTGTAATTAAATGAGGCAGACATTCAAAGTGGGGGATTAGTAGCCCCCGTGGAGTGAATCCACCTTATCTCTCTCTATAGAGCCCTCCTGTCCCAGTCACGACCTCTAGGATCTTGTGGTATATGTTCAAGTGCTAAAAACAGTACTGAGATGGGAAGGTAATTATGATCAATGGCATGCATGTCTGCCAATAGGGGAATATAAATCACATATTTCAATGTCATATGTATAGTTATGCACACGGCACCGAAATTCACGTATGCTCTTACCTACATAGAAAATACAGCACTCACAGGTGAAAATTTAAATCACTGCACTGGTGTGGCAGTTAACAAACTTTTTAGAGACAAACTTTTCCCATTGAGCAATACAATATTTCTATTTGTATTCATAAATTTACAGTTTACAGTAAGTACAAAGACCACCTTTTAAAGTACAATGTAGAGAATTTGATTTTGTTAGGCTGCAACCAGGAAAGAACAGGCCTGGAACTGTGGAGCATAAGTGTAAGGCCCTGCATGACTGGGTTACTAGGCAGGATAGAACTGGGGGTGTTTTGCAGGTCATGGGAATTTTCTCATTGGGTGCAAGAGGGGTTCGGGTGTGGCTAGGAGTAGCTGGGTGTGTCTCTGGGGGGTCCTGTGCCAGGAAGTAGCATTGGGTGACCAGTGCAGAGCCGGACACCTGAAGGAGAAGCTTTTCCTGGCTGCTGCAATGCTCCTTCCTCCCCTTGCAGTTTTTATCATGGAGGATGTGGACAGACTGTTGGGGCAGCTGCGGTCTGCTGCCCTGGCTAATGGCCCTCAGTGCCTGAATTCACAGCTGGCAGCTAAGCTACAGGGGTCGGGGCAGGTATCAGCGTCGCCTGCTCCGGCTCTCCCACGTGCGAGGAGGTCACGGCCTCCTGCACGCTTCAGTCCAGAGCCTTCCCTTGGGGTGAGTCACCATTCTGGGAGCCAGATTTCAGAACCCTTCAGCCCCCAGAGCAAAGAGGCCTGCTCCTCTTCCTGCCACGAGGGCCGGGGGGAATCCCCATCACTGACGGGACCCGGCCAGGAGGGTGCCTTCTCCCTCCCCCTCCAGGCCTTCTACTGATGTGGATCGGGACCCAGCGGCCGGGCGGGGCCTTTCCCCACCTGCAGCACGGCCTTGCATGGGCAGAATGCTGCTGCTGGCGCAGGTCTTGCTACCAGGATGACTGTGGCCATGGTTAGGAGAAGCGGAGGTTCCCCTGGAGATGGCGCCATTCACTGAAAGTGGAGATTAGGGAGAAGATTTGGAAAAGGGACTACGTGGAGATCTTTTCCCTGCTGCCATTGGAAAAGTTTAACCTGGACAAGGTTAATGTCACGTACCTGACGGTGGAGTCTGTCTTGTGCAGGGAACAACCGCTCTTGCGCACCCGATTCAAGGACCCCTGGTAGTGGGGACAGAGGCCCAAGAGTGCAGGATGGCACGAGGGCTGGAGGATCACCGATGATGTAGCGAAGCTCCAGGAGGCGTGCAGGTGGACGGATGGTCGTTCAGGCTGGGTCGGCAACAGGCAGGCAAGAAGGTACAAAGGATCAAGCAAAAGGGTAGTCAGAGTCCAAGCAAGGTTCGTTACACGGGCGGGCAGCAAAGGTACACAGGAGCAGACAATCGGATGGTCGTGGGTAGCCGGGGTCGGAGCAGGAAGCAGACAACAGGTCAGGACACGCCGGGTCAAACAGGAGGTAGAACAACGCAGGAACAGGTATCAGAGGCTGGGGCTCACAGGTCGGGAACGCTGTAGAACGAGCAGCACTTGTCTCCAGGGTCTCCAGGTTTAAATAGGCCCGTTTGGCGCCGTTTCCGGCGCGTGCGCGCGCACGGGCGCGCACAGGCGCGCGCGAACGCACACGGGAGCGCGCGCCACCGCGGAAAACGTCACAGAGAGCAAAACTGTTCCTTTTTCCTAACAGTTAACCTCGATGAGAGTAAAAAAGAGGAAGAGGAAAAGCGGCGATATAGACTTATCCCAAGGACGTTCACCAACTTGCTTCAGACGTTTAACATACTTGCAAGTGTAATCAGGGAGAAGGCGTTGGAGAACTGTTTGGCATTGTTTTGCTATTTGGACTCAGTGAGGCCCAGAGGGTTCATGGGGGTGGCGTGGTTGCGATATGATGAGCAGTTCCGCCAGTGGAAGGCTGTGAGACCGTCATTGTGTTGGGATCACAAAGACATTGGCTTGTGGATGAAGCTCATGTCACAAGTCAGGGTCATCCTAACTCTCTTACTTGGTGGGGCCGTAGGTGCCACTACCTCATAGCCATTGGCAACAAAACACCTTATGTGGCGTGTCATACGCATCCTTTGAAGAAGTGGTGGGGTGGGTTCGAAAATTTGGTCGGGGGCTCTCATGGCCAAATCCGATATTGAATCGGCCTTCCATCTTTTGCCGGTACATCCGGACAGCGCTCACCTATTGGGCTGCAAATGGGACAGTAATTTCTTTGTTGATCAGTGCCTACCGATGGATTGTGCCATTTCATGTTCGTATTTTGAAATGTTCAGTTCTTTTATGGAGTGGGTCGTCAGGGACCTGTCGGGCCTTAAGTCTGTTTTACACTATTTGGATGACTTTTTGGATATAGGCCCTCCGGGCGATTGGTCTTGTCTTACTTTACTGACCATGTTGCAGCATGTTTTTCACATTTTTGATGTGCCACTGGCACCGGATAAGTGGATAAGATGGAGGGACCTACTACGGAGTTGAAGGTCCTGAGAATTATCATCAATATCGTCTTAATGGAATGCCGACTACCGAGGGACAAGCTTGAGGAGCTTCAGGGGACGGTAGCCGGTTGCGAGAGTTGCAATCTTTATTGGGAAAACTTAATTTTGCGTGTCTTATTATGCCCATGGGTCAGGTGTTTTGCTGGTGATTGACGTCGGCCAATTCTGGGGTTAAGGCATCCCATCATTTTGTTCGCATTCGTTGGGAACAACGGGAAGACTTGTGGGTTTGGGGAATGTTCCTAGAACATTACAATGGAAGGTCTTTCTGTATGAGTCCGGTGGTTTCAGTTGAAGAACTGGATTTGTAAACGGACGCGGCGGGGTTGATTGGTTACTCAGCTTACTTTCGTGGTCGTTGGTGCAAGGGCAAATGGTGGCATTGCTGTCACATCATCTGTTTGCTGGGTGGCAGGTGCCACTGGCACTGTAGAGGTGGAGGAAGAGGCCGAGGCAGCAGCAGAAGAGGAAGCAGGAGGAGGCCGAGACCTTTCTTGGATTTTGAGGTACTTATTCCACCTCAGCAAGTGCTTTGCATTTAAATGCCTGATCATGGAGGCTGTGCTCAGGTTTAGAACAGTTGTGCCTCACTTTAGCCTCTCATTGCACAGTGTGCAAACCACTTGTGCCTTGTAGTCAGCACATTGTCTGAAGAACTGCCATCCTGGGGAACGCCTTTGAGCTGCCTTTGGTGTGCTAGGTCCCTGGGTGCGGTGGGTAGTAGCAGGCGTACTGTCTAGGGGACGCTCGCTCCACTTTTGCAACCTGCTTCCTCTTTTGCTGTGTTGGTGCCTCTGTTCGACCACCACCTCTTCCTCCAAACTGCACACGCCACTCGCATGACCTTCATTCCATGTGGGGTCTAGGACCTCATCATCCTCCACATCATATTCCACCCACCCTTCACCACTGCCCTCCTTGTCAGTCTGTACACTGTGGAAAGCCGCAGCAGTTGGCACCTGTGTTTCATCATCATCATCATCATCACAGACGTGCTGCCGTGGTGTTTCCATGTCCTCATCTTGAACCAGAAGTGGTTGGGCATCAGTGCACTCAATGTCTTCCACTTCTGGGACAGGGCTATGTGGATGGCCCATGGAAAGCACAGCAGCAGAGTCATCAAAAAGCATAAGAGACTGCTGTGTGACTTGGGGCTCAGACTGCTTGGCTGATTTACAAGGGGCTGAGGTGAAAGACAGATGGCCATGGGGTTCAGGTGCCAACTCTGAGCTTTCATCAAGGAACTGGGTGGGAGACAATGTGAAGGAACTGGAGGCATTGTCAGCCACCCAATCTACTATCGCCTGTACTTGTTCTGGCCTCACCATTCATTGAGCGCCATTCGGGCCTACCATATAATGTTGAAGGTTCTGTCGGCAACCTGAGGAAGGTGTTTCACTTGTGCGTGTAGCTGGCACATATCGACCACGTCCTCTCCTTGCAACAGGAGCTTCAGCAACACCACCAACACCAGCAGCACCACGAGCACCACCACGTCCCTTATTTGACCCTCTCCTCATTCTGGACACAAATGTACTATGTAGCACTATTTATTAATACAAAAAAAAATTATTATTCTTATTTTTTTTAAAAAAAAGAAAATTGTAGATGCACTTTTTATTTTTTTGCAAGAAATGCACCGCTCACAGCAGCAGCAGGAACATCTCCCTACATCAGCATAAGATGATTTTAAAACGATATCTGTCTTTCACAGCACTGACAGGAACCTGTCCCTACTGCAGTATGAGATGATTTTAGAACAATAATCTCCCCCTCACAGCACCAACAGGAACCTCTTCCTAATGCAGTAGGAGTTGTCTTTATAACGATAAACTCTCCCTCAGAGCACCAACAGGAACCTGGCCCTAATGCAGTACTAGTTGTTTTTAGAATGATAAACTCTCCCTCAGAGCACCAACAGGAACCTGGCCCTAATGCAGTAGTAGTTGTTTTTAGAACAATAAACTCTCCCTCAGAGCACCAACAGGAACCTGGCCCTAATGCAGTAGTAGTTGTTTTTAGAATGGTAAACTCTCCCTCAATGCACCAAGAGGAACCTGGCCCTAATGCAGCTGTAGTTGTTTTTAGAACGATAAACTCTCCCTCAGAGCACAAACAGGAACCTTGCCCTAATGCAGTAGTAGTTGTTTTAGAACGATAAACTCTCCCTCAGAGCACCAACAGGAACAAGGACAACCACGAAACTCCCTCACAAATAGCAAGATTTTTGTTGATGATGACGTAATCCCGGTCCAAGGACAACCACGAGACTCCCTCTCAAATAGCAAGATTT
>BLSH010536776.1:91605-101695 GCA_018402905.1 Glandirana rugosa | reverse complement strand
TCCTGGATAAAATCCCTGTGTCCTGGCTACAATACCTGTGTTCTGGCTACAGTCTGTGTCCTGGCTACAATCCCTGAGTTCTGGCTCCCTGTCCCTGTGTTCTGGCTACAATTCCTGTGTTCTGGCTCCCTGTCCCTGTGTTCTGGCTACAATTCCTGTGTTCTGGCTGCTGCATTTGCCACCCTAGGCTTATACTCGGGTCAATAACTTTTCCCAGTTTTATGTGGTAAAATTAGGTGCCTCGGCTTATATTCGGGTCGGCTTATACTCGAGTATATACGGTACATGTTCCTGGTGCTGTAAGGGAAAGATTAGCGTTCTAATATCATCTCATACAGCATTAGGTACAGGTTCCGGGCACTGAGGGGGAATAATTAGTGTTCTAATATCATCTCATACTGCATTAGGGACATGATCCTGGTGATGTGAGGGAAAGATTAGCGTTCTAATATCATCTCATCCTGCATTAGAGTCCGGTTCCTGTCGGTGCTGTGAGGGACAGATTATCATTCTAAAATCATCTCATACTGCAGAAAGGACAGGTTCCTGTCAGTGCTGTGAGGGACAGCTTATCGTTCTAAAATCATCTCATACTGGAGTATGGACAGGTTCCTGGCGGTGCTGGGAGGGACAGATTATCGTTCTAAAATCATCTCATACTGCAGTAGGGACAGGTTCCTGTAGGTGCTGTGAGGGACAGATTATCGTTCTAAAATCATCTCATACTGCAGTAGGGACAGGTTCCTGTGGGTGCTGTGAGGAACAGATTATTGTTCTAAAATCATCTCATACTGTAGTAGGGAGAGGTTCCCGTCGGTGCTGTGAGGGAAAGATTATTGTTCTAAAATCATCTCATACTGCAGGAGGGACAGGTTCCTGTCGGTGCTGTGAGGGACAGATTAGTGTTCTAAAATCATCTCATACTGGAGTAGGGAGAGGTTCCTGTCAGTGCTGTGAGGGACAGATTATCGTTCTAAAATCATCTCATACTGGAGTAGGGAGAGGTTCCTGTCGATGCTGTGAGGGACAGATTATCGTTCTAAAATCATATCATACTGCAGTAGGAACAGGTTCCTGTCGGTCCTGTGAGGGACAGATTATCGTTCTAAAATCATCTCATACTGCTGTAGGGACAGGTTCCTGTCGGTGCTGTGAGGGACAGATTATCGTTCTAAAATCATCTCATTCTGGTGTAGGGAGAGGTTCCTGTCGGTGCTTTGAGGGACAGATTATCGTTCTAAAATCATCTCATACTGCAATAGGGACAGGTTCCTGTCGGTGCTGTGAGGGACAGACTATCAGTTTAAAATCATCTCATACTGCAGTAGGGACAGGTTCCTGGCGGTGCTGTGAGGGACAGATTATCTTTCTAAAATCATCTCATACTGGAGTAGGGACAGGTTTCTGTCAGTGCTGTGAGAAAAAAAAAATATTCTAAATACTACATTTTCGGCCAGCGGCGTATTTCTTGAACAAAAATGAAAAGTGCATCTACATTGCTGGTTTTAAAAGAATAATAATTTAATATTTTTTTTATTATTAATAAATAGTGCTACATAGTACATTTGCATCCAGAGTGAGGAGAGCATCAAATAAGGGACGTGGTCGTGGTCATGGTGCTGCTGGTGTTGCTGGTGTTGGTGAAGTTCCTGTTGCAAGGAGAGGACGTGGTCGATTTGCGCCAGCTACACGCACAAGTGAAGCACCTTCCTCAGGCGCGAGTAGCCGACAGAACCTTCAACATTATATGGTAGGCCCGAATGCCGCTCATTGAATGGTGAGGCCAGAAAAAGTACAGGCGATAGATTGGGTGGCTGACAATGCCTCCAGTTCCTTCACATTGTCTCCCACCCGGTCCCTTGATGAAAGCTCAGAGTTGGCACCTGAACCCCATGGCCATCTGTCTTTCACCTCAGCCCCTTGTAAATCAGCCAAACATCTGAGCCCCAAGTGATGCAGCAGTCTCTTATGCTTTTTGATGACTCTGCTGGTGTGCTTTCTGTGGGCCATCCACATAGCCCTGCCCCAGAAGTGGAAGACATTGAGTGCACCGATGCCCAACCACTTCTGTTTCAGGGTGAGGACATGGAAACCCCACCGCAGCACGTCTCTGATGATGATGAAACACAGGTGCCAACTGCTGTGGCTTTCCACCGTGTGCAGACTGACAAGGAGAGCAGTGGTGAAGGTTGGGTGGAAGATGATGTGGAGGATGATGAGGTCCTAGACCCCACATGAAATGAAGGTCATGCGAATGACTTGTGCAGTTTGGAGGAAGAGGTGGTGGTTGCACAGAGGCACCAGCACAGCAAAAGAGGAAGCAGGTTGCAAATGAGGAGCGAGCGTATCCTAGACAGTACACCTGCTACTACCCACCGCTCCCAGGGACCTCGCACAGAAAAGGCAACTCAAAGGAGTACCCCGGCGTGGCAGTTCTTCAGACTATGTGCTGACGACAAGACACGAGTGGTTTGCACGCTGTGCAATCAGAGCCTGAAGCGAGGCATAAATGTTCTAAACCTGAGCACAACCTGCATGACCAGGCATCTACATGCACAGCACGAGCTGCAGTGGAATAAGCACCTCAAAATCCAAGAAAGGTCTCGGCCTCCTCCTGCTTCCTCTTCTGCTGCTGCCTTTGCCTTTTCCTCCACCTCTACAGTGCCAGTGTCACCTGCCACCCAGCAAACAGACGATGTGACAGCAACGCCACCACGTCCGCCACCGTCCGCAAGCATTTCCACACCATGGTCCAATGGAAGCTTACAGCTTCAGCACCACTTCAGGCATCACTTCACCACCAACGAGTGGGCCTCCATGCGAGACCTGTGTACCATATTGCAGTGTTTTGAGTACTCCACCAACATGGCCAGTGCTGATGACGCTGTTCTCAGCGTTACTATCCCACTTCTATGTCTCCTTGAAAAAACACTTTGGGCGATGATGGAAGAGGATGTGGTACAGGAGGAGGAGGAAGAGGGGTAATTTCCACGGTTATCAGGCCAGTCATTCACAAGTGGCTCGGAGGGTGGGTTTCTGCACCAGCATAGGCCAGGTCAAAACATTTCAAGCCAGGGCACAGTTCTGGAGGATGAGGAGGACGAGGATGATGATGATGAGGAGGAGGAACCATGTTCACAGCAGGGTGGCACCCAACGCAGCTTGTGGGCATCACTGGAGCATGGCTGGGGGGATACGGAGGACACAGATGATACACCTCCCACAGAGGACAGCTTGTCTTTGCCTCTGGGCAACCAGGCACACATGAGCGACTACATGCTGCAGTGCCTGCTCAACGACAGCCCATATTTTAACTTGTGCTGATTACTGGGTGGCCACCCTGCTGGGTCCCCATTACAAGGACAATGTGCCGTCCTTAATTCCCTCACTGGAGCGTGATTGGAAGATGCGCGATTACTAGCGCACGCTGGTAGACGCGCTGCTGAGGGCATTCCCAAATGACACCGGGGGCTCAGTGGAAGCACAAGGCGAAGGCAGAGGAGGAGGAAGAGGTCGCCAATGCAGCTGTGGCACCGCCAGCACCTCAGAAGCTGGGGTTAGCATGGCTAGAATGTGGAAAAGCTTTGTCAGCAGCACACCACAACAAACAGCACCACCAGCTGATAGGCAAAGTCTTAGCAGGAGGTAGCATTTCAGCAACATGGTGGAACAGTATGTGTGCCCACGCCTACACGTACTGACTGATTGGTCTGCCCCATTCAACTTCTGGGTCTCCAAATTGGGCACATGGCCTAAGCTAGCCCTTTATGCCTTGGAGGTGCTGACCTGCCCTGCAGCCAGTGTATTGTCTGAACGTGTGTTTAGCACGGCAAGGGGCGTTATCACAGACAAGTGCAGCCACCTTTCCCCAGCCAATGTGGACAAGCTAACCTTTATTAAAATGAACCAGGCATGGATCCCACAAGACTTGTCTGTACCTTGTGCAGAATATACATTTAGACCGGCCTCACACAACCATTGGTATACTTGTTTTTTTTTAATATGTCTCAATATTTTGGGGGCTACCCCAATTAGAAAAAACAAACAAACAAACAAAAACAGTGTTGGCTACCTCCTCCTCCTCCACCGCCACTTCCACCTACCCCGCCACGGTCACCGCCTCCTCAACCTCTAGACTCCTACTCCACATCCACCTCCTCCTCCAATTTTTTTTTTTTTTTATGTGATTTTAAGTTATTTCCCTATCCACATTTGTTTGCAGGGCATTTGTCCTACTCTTACCCCCATTTTGCTTCCTTTTGCAGCCCTCTAGCCCTTTCCGGGACTTTTTTTAAGCCATTTTTGTGCCCAAAAGCTCGGGTCACCATTGACTTCAATGGGGTTCGGGGTCCGTGGTCAAGTTCGGTGCCGAACTAGAACTTTTTCACGAAGTTCGGCCGAACCCGCCAAACCTGAACATCCAGGTGTCCGCTCAACTCTATGCACTAGTAATATTTCCTTTATCATTTTTCTTAATCAAAATATCCAATAAGGCAACTTCAGTCTGATGACATGACATAGTGAACTGGAGGTTCAGATTTTTAGCTTCCATCTCAAAACTATCACTATCAGTGAATTTGCTTTTCAATCATAGATATTGGCTATAAAAAATTAATTGCATTAATGGTGAAGGATATGCTTGTAACTAGCATGTAACTAGAGCAGTCGTTTACAGTATACTGTCCTAGTGATACTTCCTTTAATTAAAATCAATCAAAATATCTAAAAAGGCAACTTCAATTTGATGACATGACATAGTGAACTGAAGGTTCCATTCAGTAAGATTGAGATTCACAAAAAACTGACCGAATAAAGAGTTTTTTATTCCAAATGATGTCAATGTACCTGTGCCACGTTTTATCACGAGACCATCATTTGAAAAAAATGTGGCGCTCCCACCCCCAGGCACAAGTTGGCATAGGACGGGGCACAGCAAGTGCCCATAGCTACACCTTGTACCTAGAGGAAGTGGGAGCTGCCAAAACAAAAAATGTTGTGCCTTAGAATGAAGTCCAAAATGTCGATAACAAAATGTTCATGGTTTTGATCCTGTTGACCCCTTAGAACAAAAATTAATGTACCACCTCAACACCCCTACTATGGAGGATACTGCAGTATAAAGGTTCAACATCAATAGTGACAAGATGGCTGTACTAGGGACATGTAATCCTTCAATACTTTGCAGCAGATGCAATTTATCATGCAAGTAAGATGGTATATTTACAGCAAAAGGACATAGGACATAATCAGCATAATGGCTTGAATTCTCCATGGTACAACCATTTCCAGATACAATTGGCTTCCCTGGTGCATTATTCAGATTTTTATTAGGCAAAGTATAAAAACAAACCGTATGTGGGTTAGGTAGTCCAAATAAACTCCCAAATCTGTTTGGAAATAACTCCTGAATAGTAAGTATAATCTACCAAAATATAACATTCATGATTAATTTTAAGTGTTCTATCCACCCCCACTTTTCTATACCAACATTTATTAGATAACATATCAAGGCATATCCTTTCATAATGATCAACATTCATGATAACGATATTCCTGCTTTTGAAGGTTTAATATTCAGGTCTTTTCTATTCAGTAAAAGGTGCAAGGCAGGTTTCTGTCAGGGCTGGGCTCAGCCCTTCCTTCTCAAGGCTCTAGTGCTCAGCTGTCGGTTAATTGCCAGTACTCTTCATTCCACAGTGACTCATCTGGTTATCATTTCCTGCTCGTCAGCTAGCCCTGCTGTCTATTTAAACTGCCTGGATCAGATCTCCTGTGCCTCGGCCGGGTCAACATATGCGGATACTCTCTGCTGTGTTTGTCTCTACTATGCTTATCTCTGGATTCCTGTTTCTCTGGCTTGTTCCGACTACCCGCTGTGGTTACCAAACCCTGGCTATGTTTTGACTACGTTTGCTCTGTTTGTACCATTTTACCATTTTATTAAAAAGTGGGATTTTTACTGCACTTCTGTCTCAGTCTGATTCATGGTTCCTGACATTAGACGAAGGCCATGAATTCAGAAGATGCAGGCAATCCACTTGCTGGTAATATTTTTCCCAGATTGGATGAGCAGCTTTACAGCATGGATCAGTTTGCCATAGTGTTACAGATGCTCCTGATTCGCACTGCTCACCTGGATCCTCCCACTGTGGCTGTTCCGTTACAACCGGTGTTGCAGGCCATACCTGCTGCTGCTCCAGTCTATGTGCAGGCACGCTTCTCGATTATTACCTCTATAAGAGGTATGTCTGGTTCTGCTCTACTTCCCCTGTGATTTGGGGGCAATCCATTTCAATGCAGAGGATTTCTCAACCAGGTTGAGATATGCTTTGAAATGCTGCCCCAGGTTTCCCACAGATAGAAGCAAAGTAGGCTTTGTGATTTCTTTGCTTTCTGCGAGAACCTAGGCCTGGGCAAACCCTCTATAGGAGATGCAAAACCCTGTCGTCCTAAGTTACCCAGAGTTTGTGGCTTCTTTTAAAAGGGTATTTGATATTCCCGCATGCTCCACTTCTGCTGCCAAGAGCCTCATGTCCATCAAACAGAGTAGGAGATTTGTTGCCGATTACGCCAGTGAATTCCATACTCTGGCAGCAGAGGTTGCTTGGAACAATGAGGCCCTCTGGGCTGCTTTTTCTCATGGTCTCATCAAAGATGAGTTAACAGCCTGAGACATACCCACTGAGCTGAAGAAGTTGATTACATTTTCCAGTCTCATTTACTCGAGAGAGACCTTCCTTTAACCAGTTCCCGACCGGCTCACGTATATTTACTGCTGCAGAGTGGCACTGTTTTGCAAATCGCTGTCTATAAAAGGCGGCTCACGAAAGCGATCTCGTGCCCGCCGCACTCTGCAGGAGTGTGCCAACGGCCTGGGTGGACCCGATTTCTGCTGGAGAGCCGCGATTTCTAGCCACAACTGAAAAACAGTGTAAACTCAGCGGTTTACCGCGCTGTAAGACAGCATGACAGAGATCTACTGATCCCTGTCACTGGGATCAGTTAGATCTCTCATGCTCATAGGCGTGCACACAGGGTGTGCCAGCTGTGCCTGGGCACACCCTAAACACCCCTTGTGGCAGAGATTCCCCTTGCTGCCTGGGCCACTATGTCATTTACAGGTCCCTTCCTTTTGTGAATGAACACAGTGAGTGATCAGTACCTACCAAACACTCACTGTGTTCACACATAACTGAAGTATAGTAAATTGTGTTATATATACACACACACGGATGTGTGTTTGAGCTTAGGGGTGCACACCCTAATGCAATAGGCTGCGCACACGTATGCTCATGCTCCTGACAGCCCAGCCCCCTCACAGTTAGAACATGCCCAGGGAACACAGTTAACCCCTAGAGAACCCCCCCAGGTTATCCCCTTCACTGCCAATGTCATTTATACACTAATCAGTGGACATTTAAATTTCCGATCGCTCTATAAATGTCATTGGTCCCAAAAAAGTGTCAAAAATGTCCGACATGTCTGCCCCAATATCGCAGTCCTGATAAAAATTGTGAAAATGCCAGAAATTAATTCTCACGGTTTATAAACGCGGCAACTTTTGTGCAAACCAATCAATTAACGCCGATTGTGATTTTTTTTTACCAAAAATATGAGGAAAAATCAGCCAAAACCGATGAATAAATTTGTTTTGTTTTTTTTTTTTTGCAAAATTGTCGCTCTTTTTTTGTTTATAGTGGTGATCAGAAATGACACAGAGGTGATCAAATACCACCAAAAGAAAGCTCTATTTGTGGGAAAAAAGAACGCAAATTTTGTTTGGGTACAACGTCTCATGACCGTGCAATTGTCAGTTAGAGCGACACAGTGCCGAATCGCAAAAAGTGCTCTGGTCCTAATGTGGGAAATCCTTCCAGGGCTGAAGTGGTTAAGGCGCCCTTGTGGAAGCCTCCTGTACATTTGGCTCAGAGCTTTGCAGTCTCATCCTTGCCTCCCTCGCCTCCTATACCTCCTGGTACCGAGTCTGCCAGTGAAGTAGAACCCACGCAGTTGGGCTTCACACATCGCTTTTGCAGATGAAAGGGCCTTTAGGAGGAGGGAGAGATTGTGCCTTTATTGTGGCCAGGCAGGTCAAGTCATGTCCTACCCGTCCAGGAAACGCTTGCACCTGAGGTCCTGTAGGGGACAGACCTTAGGTGGCGTTGTTACATCCCTAGTTATCCTGAAGGATAAGCCCTTGGTTCCGGTTACCCTTTCTTGGTCTGAATCGTCCATTGAGATACAGGCTCTAATTGACTCTGGGGCTGCAGGCCTGTTAATAGATGATGCCTTTGTGTCTAAGCACTAGATTCTGCTGCAGCTTCATGCCACTCCACTTGCCATTGTAGCTATTGATGGGAGACCTCTACAGCCTACCCATGTGACTCATGAAACTGCTCCATTAACCGTGGCGTAGGGGCTCTTCACCATGAGATTATCCAATTCCAAGTAATTTCCTCACCTCATCTCCCAGTGGTTATTGGTTATCCTTGGTTACAGAGGCACAACCCCTCTTTTGATTGGTTTCATGCTGAGGTTCTTTCCTGGTCGCCACAATGCAGTAAGTAATGTTTTCAAAAAGTGGCTAAGGTCTTGTGCACCTCTTCACTCTCACCCCTGCCAGAGGAGTACCGCAAATTTAGTGATGTCTTTGGCAAAGGTCAAGCCAGTAGTTTGCCTCCACACCGGTCGTATGATTGCTCAATTAACCTTCAACCTGGTGCCATACCCCCTCGTGGCTGGGTTTACCCTTTGTCTGTCTCGGAGTACAAAGCCATGGAGGAGCATGTTGTCGATGAACTTTCTCGAGGATTCATCCTCGAATCCTCATCTCCTGCTGGTGCTGGTTTCTTCATTGTGAAAAAGAAGAGTGGTGAACTGAGACCTTGTATTGATTATAGGGGTCTCAATCGCTTCACGTTTAAGAATGCTTATCCAATTCCATTGATTACAGAGTTATTTGACCACCTCAAGGGAGCAACAGTTTTCACAAAGCTTGATTTGAGAGGGGCATACAATCTTGTGAGGATTAAGGAGGGCGGTAAATGGAAAACTGCGTTTAATACTAGAACAGGCCATTACGAATACCTTGTAATGCCGCTTAGTCTTTGCAACGCTCTAGTAGTTTGCCAGGAATTTATCAACAATGTCCTCTTGAATTTGTTGCAGCTATGTGTGGTGGTTGATCTCAATGATATCCTCATATTTTCCAATTCCCTAGGAAGCCACCACAAGGATGTCTGCCGTGTGCTTCAGAGGCTGAGAGATAATAACCTGTATTGTAAATTGGAGAAGTGCGAGTTTCATCGTGAACAGGTTAAATTCCTGGGTTATGTAATTTCCACTGCTGTTTTTTTCGATTGACTCAGAGAAACTTTTGCCAGTTTTACAGTGGCCCGACCCATGGGTTTACATCCACTGCAATATTTTCTTGGCTTTGCCAATTATTATCGGAAGTTTATGTGCAACTTCTCATCTCTGGTCAAACCCCTGACTGATATGACCATTTAAGGACGGCAAGCCACAGAATTGGTCTACGGATTCCATTAATGTCTTTGAGAGTCTCAAGGCTGCCTTTGTTTCTGCTCCTGTGTTGATACATCCTGATTAGAGTTGAGCGAACACCTGGAAGTTCGGGTTCTGCTGGTCCGTCCGAACTTCGGGACAAAGTCCGGGTCCGGGTCCGGACGGAACCCGAACGATCGCACGGCAAGCCCAAGGCAGGCCTGGGCCTGGGCCTGAAACAGGGCTTCAAGCCTGCCTGGTCGTCTTGGGCTTGAAGGTCCACAAGCGAGTTGAGATTAGTCCTACATAGTTGTGTCCTCGTCTTTGTTTCCGTCGGAACTCTGAGAGTTTCTGTAATTACCTTAGGCATCTGGTTAAGACACCGAACGGCAGGAATTTACCAGTATAGTCAGTCCCCAAACTGGTCTCTACTCTTCAACGTGTATTTGAAGGCTATTATTAACCGTTTCGGTTCTTTTATAACGTCACCTACATTTGGGTACCCAGCCCGGTGACATTTTGACCGTTTTCAAAGAGACTCAGTTAGCTTTTTTTGTCGTCACCTTTAATGTATTGGGTCCTTAAA
>BLSH010536776.1:64767-81943 GCA_018402905.1 Glandirana rugosa | reverse complement strand
TTGTTGGTGAGTAACCAGACAACAAGTTACGGGTAGGTGTCGAACACGCGTCACACCCCAAATAGGAGGTTTGTATAGTCAAAATTTTGTCGGACGACAGTAAAGGGGGACCTACACGACTACAACCACCACATCCACAATGCGACTGGCCTACTCCTCTACCATCTCCTCCTCCTTCGCCTCATCCTCCTCCTCCGTTGTCCTCCGTTTCTCTTTACGGGACCTTAGGAGCCACCACCTTCCTGTACACGGTTTACCGATCGGCCGAGTCCGGGTGGGCGGTGATGTAAACGGGTCACACGTCGATCGCTCTATATCGCAGGCAAGTCGGGGACAAGATCAGGTGTGCACTGCGCAACGCCATCAGTGGCAAGGTCCACATAACCACTGACACATGGACCAGTAAGCACGGGCAGGGACGCTATATCTCGCTAGCTGCACACTGGGCAAATGTAGTGGCGGGTGGGCCTGAGCCGGCTAGCCATTTGGCACATGTCCTTCCACCACCGAGGATTCCAGGGCATTTCTCTTTGCCTCCTGTTGCCTCCTCCTCCTACTCCGCTTCCTCCTCCTCTACCATCTCCTCATCCGGTCAGCGTAACACCTACACCACCAACATCAGCACATCCAGGGGGAAATGACAGCAGGCTGTTTTAAAACTGATATGTTTGGAGGATAAACCCCACACTGCGCACAAGCTGTGGATGGGCATTGAACAACAGACCAATGAGTGGTTGTTGGCACTGAGCCTCAAGCCCGGCCTGGTGGTGTGCGACAATGGCCGAAATCTCGTAGTGGCTTTGGGCCGAGCCCGTTTGAGGCACATCCCTTGCCTGGCGCATGTGCTGAATTTGGTGGTACAGAATTTTCTAAAAAAACTACCCAGATATGTCAGAGCTGCTGCATAAAGTGCGGGCCGTCTGTGCACACTTTCGGCGTTCTCACCCTGCTGCTGCTCGCCTGTCTGCGCTGCAGCGGAACTTTGGCCTTCCCGCTCACCGCCTCATATGCAACGTGCCCACAAGATGGAACTCCACCTTGCACATGCTGGAGAGACAGGCAGCAGCAGGCAATCGTGGAGTTTCAGCTGCAGCACGCACGGGTCAGTCGCTCTGCGGAACAGCAACACTTCACCACCAACGAGTACGCCTCCATGCGAGACCTGTGTAGCGTATTGCAGTGTTTTGAGTACTCCACCAACATGGCCAGTGCCGATGATGCTGTTCTCAGCGTTACTATGCCACTTCTATGTCTCCTTGAAAAAACACTTCGGGCCATGATGGAAGAGGATGTGGCACAGGAGGATGAGGAGGAGGAAGAGGGGTCATTTCCACGGTTATCAGGCCAGTCATTCGCAAGTGGCTCGGAGGGTGAGTTTCTGCACCAGCATAAGTCAGGTCCAAAATATTCAAGCCAGGGCACAGTTCTGGAGGACAAGGAGGACGAGGAAGATGAGGAGGAGGAGGAGGAGGAATTGCAGCAGGGTGGCACCCAACGCAGCTCGTGGGCATCACTGGAGCATGGCTGGGGGGATACAGAGGACACAGATGATATACCTCCCACAGAGGACAGCTTGTCTTTGCCTGTAGGCAGCCTGAAACACATGGCCGACTACATGCTGCAGTGCCTGCGCAACGACAGCCGAGTTGCCCACATTGTAACTTCCTCTGATTACTGGGTGGCCACCCTGCTGGATCCCCGTTACAAGGACAACGTGCCGTCCTTAATCCCCTCACTGGAGCGTGAGAGGAAGATGCGTGACTACAAGCGCACACTGGTAGAGGTGCTGCTGAGGGCATTCCCAAATGATACCGGGGGCTCAGCGGAAGCACAAGGTGAAGGTAGAGGAGGAGGAGGAGGTAGAGGCCACCAACGCAGCTGTGCCACCGCGAGCACCTCAGAAGGCAGGGTTAGCATGGCTGAAATGTGGCAAAGCTTTGTCAGCAGCCCACCACAACAAATAGCACAACCAGCCAATAGACAACGTCTTAGCAGGAGGCAGCATTTCAGCAACATGGTGCAAGAGTATGTGGGCACACGCCTACACGTACTGCCTGATGGGTCTGCCCCATTCAACTTCTGGGTCTCCAAATTGGCCACATGGCCTGAGCTTGCTGTTTATGCCTTGGAGTGGTGGCCTGCCCTGCAGCCAGTGTATTGTCGGAACGTGTGTTTAGCACGGCAGGGGGCGTTATCACAGACAAGCGGAGCCGTTTGTCCACATCCAATGTGGACAAGCTAACCTTTATTAAAATGAATCAGGCATGGATCCCACAAGACTTGTCTGTACCTTGTGCAGAATAAACATTTAGACCGGACTCACACAGCCATTCATATACTTCTTTTTTTGAATAGGCCTCAATACAAAAAAAAAAACCATGTTGGCTACCTCCTCCTACTCCTCTACCACCGCCACTTCCACCTACACTGCCACGGTCACGGCCTAGTCAACCTCTAGGCTCCTACTCCACATCCACCCCCCTTCCCATTTTTTTATTTGATTTTAATTTATTTTCCCTATCCCCATTTTTTTATAGGGCACTTGCCCTAGTTTGAAGATGATTTTAGAACAGTTATATGGCTTCTACCGTTAATTAATACTTTTCAGACACAGTTTGAAGATGATCCACATTCACCTCCATTTTTGCATTTTTGCATTTTTTATGTTTTTATTTTTTTAAAAATATTTAAAGTTATTTCCATGTCCCCATTTCTTTGTAGGTCACTTGTCCCACCCTTACCCCCATTTCCTTCCTTTTGCAGCCCTCTAGGGCTTTCCAGGACTTTGTTACAGCCATTTTTGTGCCTAAAAGTTCGGGTCCCCATTGATTTCAATGGGGTTCGGTGTACGTGCGATCGTTCGGGTTCCGTCCGGACCCGGACCCAGACTTTGTCCCGAAGTTCGGCCGGACCAGCAGAACCCGAACTTCCAGAGGTTCGCTCAACTCTAAATATGAACTGTTGGGTTTACATATTCTTTAAACCATAAAGTTGTGGAGAAATATATCTAGGAGAGGAAGCATTTAAAAACATATACAAAACCAAACCACCTGTGCACATTGGGAACATAGAGTTATAGTTTGCTAAGTGGGTTCTATAATGCAGGCTGGCTATCCACTCATAGAAAACAAAGATGTTAATTGCGGGTCAATAAAGTAATAATAGTAGTTTAGAGTCAGGCTACAGATTTCTGCAGACATCTGCAGAGCCCACTTCTTAATAAATTGAGAGGAGTTTTCCTAAATAAACATTGAGAGAAACTACTGAATGATGAAAATCCAGGGCTGCTCTAAACAGGTATAATTATTTGGAAGGCAGAACATTTTAAAATATTAATCCTGCCAATAAGGTTAAAAAGTAAAGAGCTACATTTTATCAGCTGGATCTCTATGAACTAAACAAACCACAGCAGGTTCATTTTTAGATAAATCCTGAGAGTCTATAGAGGCCAGGGAACCACAAAGAGTCACAAGGAGGGGCAAAAGCGGCGATGAAATGTAGAATGAAACAACAAGCGTCAGGATTGGATGTGTGTTAGCTGGCAGCGTTTCTTGTGTGGGTCAGTGCCCATTGTTTATCGTGATTGACATGAATCTGTATCACTGAACAACATGAGGGACAATGGATGTACACTGTGAGACATTTTTTTTTCATTATCAAACTTTTTTTTATTTCCAAATATCCATATGCAATTCTCAATGCACAATGCAATTGTAAAAGGTACAATATAAGTGTCTCATAAATACAGAATTATGTAATAAAAACCATACTCTTCAATCCATATTATACTAAAATTTCTGTTGAGTATGAAACATGTGATATCAAGGCACTCTCATTAAGTACAGTAGGAAGAAAGGCAAGTTGCATCTGAGTATTATCCTACATGGTCCTAATGTAACAAGCTTTGTACACATCTCTGCAGCTTGTAGCCAGCGGTCCCAAATTTTGTTATACTTTGTTGGGCACCCTTTGTTAATATAAAGAATTTTTTTATGCGGTAATGTGGTATTCATTTCTAGTATCCAGTCAGTGAATCGGGGAGGTGATTGTCTCATCCAGAACCTAGCTATGGTTTTTCGGGCAGAAAATAAAGTTTTGTGCAGAAAGGTTTTGGTGAACTTGTCAAGATCCGTATAAGGGAATATCCCCAATAGGCATGCTTTTGGGTCAAGAGTTAAAGGAGAGCATGGAGGAAATCCACTATTTGCTTCCAATATTTCTGTATTTATTAAATTATAAAATGTGCCTATTCTCTGGGTGCACAGTGAGCAACCGGCAGACTACCCCCTGTTAAATTTAACCAACCTCAAGGGCGTGAGATATGCACGAGATGAGATTTCTAGTTTAGCGGAAGCTAGATCCCATATCTGCCTATGGTGGTATAAAACAGATTTACGTTCCTCCACCAAGCCATCACCTCCAGCTCCCACCGCTATAGCGCAAAGGGGATCGAGGGTTAATTGTTACATTTTTTTCTGTCTGTCTTGTCAATGTGGTACATTTGGGATAGTTGAGAGGTAATGTAGTAAAGGTTAAAGTCTGGTAAAGCTGTGCCCCCTAAGTCTGTAGGATTTTTAAGAATTCACCTAGCTATTTTGTGTCTGTTATTCCCCATACAAAAGGTTTGAGGAAGGCTTCTATAGATTTAAAATATTTAAGGGGGCAAACATACTGGGGTGTGCCATAATATATATAGACTTTTAGGGAGAAGCACCATTTTAGGTTAATACGACTCATTACCCCCAAGGGCAGACGGGCCCACATTTGAATCTTGGATTTAATCAGTGCAAATAATGGTTCAATATTTACTGGAAATATAGTCCGCTGGTAATCTAGTTACACTCACACCCAAATATATAATGGTGCTCACTCGTTGCGAGGGTAAATTGGCTTGTGACTCAGTTGGGGGAGAACAGTCAATAGGTAAAATTTGTGATTTTTCCCAATTGATTTTAAATCCGGAAAAACCAAATTGTTCTATTGTTTGCAATGCCTCGCCGAAGGAAGGATCCCAGGTCTGCCAGGTAAAGTAACGTGTCGTCAGCATACATGCTGATTTTTTCTATGAGTTCTCCCACATGTAGACCCTGAATCAGGGGATAGGATTGTATGGATACAGCCAGGGGTTCTGCTGCAAGAGCATATAGCAGTGGGGAGAGTGGGCAGCCCTGTCTCGTACCTCTAGTAAATTAAAAAAAAGTGTCCGATTGCCAGCCATTAGCTACCACCTTGGCCACTGGGGCCTGGTAGAGCACTTGGATGCATTTAAGGAACCTAGGGCCAAAGCCATATTTTGCTAGACATTTCCATAAGTAACCCCACTCCACGGAATCAAATGCTTTAGCTGTATCCAATATCACCAGTACCCTTGTTCCAGAGAGGCCTGTAAGTTCATGAATAGTTTCCTAAGATTAAAGGAGGTATTACATGCAAGCATAAAACCTGTCTGATCCTCATGCACCAGGGACAGGATAACCTGATTAAGATGTAAGGCCAATATTTTAGTTAGAATTTTTATGTCAGCCTGGAGTAAGGAAATAGGACAATAAGATTCAGGGAATCCCGGATCCTTGCCGGATTTGGGTATAAGTACTATAATTGCTTCCCTCATAGAAAGAGGCAATGTTGAGGTATCAAAATTGCGGGTAAATAGGGCTAGTAATTTGGAGATAAATATTTCACTATATTGGGAATAAATTTCAATGGGTAGCCCATCAGAGCCCATTGACTTGGATCTGGCAAAGCTGGCTATCGCTGTTGCAATTTCATCTGTCGTGAGTGGTGCTTCAAGTATTTTAACCTGGTCAGGTGTCAGTTGTGGGAAGGCAATGCCCCCTAGAAATAGGATGATTGGTTCCGTGTCATTAGCGACAGTAGATGTATACAATGAGCTAAAAAAGTCCCTAAACATAGCTGTTACTTTAACTGGTTCAGTAACCATCTCCCCTAAGGGACCTCACAGTGAAATAACCACTGGGGGTCTATCTTCACAATGCACCATATATGCCAGCAGTTTTCCTGCTCTTTTCAAACAGTTTTTGTTTGGAGAAGAAAAGTTTACATCTAGACATCTCGTGTTGCAGCTGATTTACCACTCTAGTTTGCATCTTGAGAACAGATGCTTGATCAGGGGAGGGGTCGGCCTCATATTGGCATTCAGCAGAGAACAGCTCTACCATCGCCTTGTCAAAGGTTTCAGCAGAGGTGGCCTTCAGTCTATTAATGCAAGATATCACAGTAGCCCTAACATACAGTTTAAAGGAATCCTATACATCAGAGAATGAGGCAGATTGCTCATTTTTCAGGAAAAACCTCTTCCAGTCATTTTCAACCTCAGCGTCCTCCAGGAGGAGCGAAAGCCAGAATGGAATTAATCGCCATGTTTTGGGGAGGTTTATTAATGGGTACACTTATTTAAATCCAGTATGGACTATGATCCAAAAGGTGTCTGGGGCAAAAGGCTTCTTCTTTTATTCGAGGGACAAGTGTCTGGGAGAGGAGAATAAAATCTATACAAGACATGGTATTATGTGTGGAGGAAAAACATGAATATGCCAGAGTAACATGATATTTGGATCTCCAGGAGTCGACTAGATTGGCATTAGCTATCATCCTGGCAAATCTGGTTGGGACATAGAGATCTGGGGTAAATTAGTCTGTTGTGCTTTATCAAGACTAGGGTGCAACGTGGAGTTAAAATCACCTAGCTAGATTGCCGGGACAGATGGATGATGGGCCATAAATTCAAAGCCCTCCATCAGGACTGTGGCGCAAAATGGTGGAGGAATGTAAAATGTCAAAATTAAGAGGGGTTCACCGTATATATTTTAGTATGTAAGAATATAAAACGCCCTTGGGGATCAGATATCATATTACATAACTCAAAGTGTTAGAAGACGGTGTGGACGTTTAATAGCATTTGATTGTGGTTTCCTCTTTGAGGAGCAGCTCTGTTTAAACTTCCTGCTACCTGTAGCAAATGCTGTCTGATCTACAGCATGTGCCCTGTTTTCCTGAGTGTTCTGCTACCCGTTACCTGATTCCTATGACCCGGCCTGCCTGACTTTGCCTGAACTCTGCCTGTACCGACCCCTGGCTTGCCTACGACCATCCGACTGTCTGATCCTTGTGTACCTCTGCTGCCTGCCCGTTGCCGACCCTGCTCGTCCCTGACTCCGCTACTGTGCCTGCGACCATCCGGTCCCAACAAGTATCCTGCTGTAAACATCAGCACCCTTACGGCACATCTCCTGTCCGCTGCTGACGGATACTCCTGGACTTCTACAGGCACTCTTACCCCACCGTGCTCCTGTGGCCACTGTTCCCAACTCCAGCGGTCCCACGAACCGGCGTCGTAGGAGAGGCCACCCCCGACCGTCAGGCTCACTACCAGGTACTTAACACAAAGTGTAGGGACTTGGCTATGAGGAGCGACACTCCTCTCGCATGTGACATATGGGTGGAATGGAACGCCCACCCTAGCCACAGTCGCTTGAGGGCGAGCTGCAGACGGCCTTCCACATGCATTTCTACTAGTGCTATGACATCTGTCTCTTGTTTTTTAAGAAAAGGTAAAACTGCAGATCTTTTTATCTTATCCCGCATCCCCCTATAATTCCAACTAAGGAATTTTATAGATGCCATAACATACAATTGCAATATGATCATAGGATTTCAAGCATGTAATACCACAAGATCTCACAAGAGGGTGCCCTGTCCCTATGTGTATGTACTAACATAGAAAGCAATATGGTATGTACAAAAGAAGAAGAGAGAGAGTTGGTTAACGAGCTAGGCATCACATTCTGTATCAGCAATTGGTTTTAGAAATGGCATTGCATATCCATTATAACATTCTCCACCCTCCACCCGGCCCAGCACCAACCCCAACTGGTGCAGGTGCACACCGATAACGGATTGTAAACGTCAAATCAAAGTGAAAAGACCAATTTAATTGGGAAGAACAAAAAATTAAAACATTTTTAAAAAATCAGGGGAAACATGTACTTATGCTGGGTGAAGTTCCTGAGAAAGGGAGCTACTAGGAGTAGTTGTGTAAGGCTTGAGTGCAGTAGCTTATTAGTCAATAGTAAGTTGCAGCAAAAGACTTTGACATCAATTCTATCCTTCCTGGTGAAATAGGGGATGAAACTTCGCTGCACAATTCTTGCATTTTGTAAGACTGCTGTGTCTCCATATGATATGATTCCATATCTAGGTATTGGAGTATATACAGAAAATAAACTGACCCATAGAGTGTACTCAACTCATCCATGTCAGTGCAATATTGGTAAAGGACTCATAGATGAACAGCAGAGGGTACTTAGCACGTGTTCTTTAAAGAAAACATACTCCTCGATAGCCCCATATTTCAGAGGGGATTGAGAGCAAATGTTCTCAGTACCAGGAAAGAGGCAGGTATAACCTTACACATAGATCTACGGTACCTGCAACCAGTAAGGCATCAACTCAGGAGAAATGCTAGCAAACCGTAGGTTCTGTCCATATTCCATAGTGTAGTACACGATAGTGCAGGTTATTCATTTGCTATTCCATTCGTTTCTTGTCGCTCCAGCCAGGTTATTGCATACTCAGGGTTCTCAAAAAAAAGCACATGATCGCCACCCTTGACTCACAGACATGCAGGGAACAGCATAGAGTACTTGAGATGCTGAATACGCAGGCGTCTTTTGGCCTCTGTGAAGCTTTGCTGGCGATGCTGCACCTCTGCAGAGAAATCTGGAAAGATAGCCACATTGATATTTCCTAGTGGGATGTTGTTTTTTTCTCTTGCCAGACGTAATGCTGCGTCACAATCCTTATAATTATGCAATTTGGCTATGAAAGTACGTGGAGGGGCCCCCTGTAGAGGAGGTCTAGCAGGCATGCGGCGCGCTCTTTCTACCAGCAAGGTGGGGGAGAAGGTCCCCCGACCATAAGTATTGATAAGTAGTTGTTCAAGAAATGTTCTCGGGTCTTTGCCCTCCGCTCCCTCTGGTAACCTGATAAAACTTAGATTGCATCTACGGAGTCTGTTCTCCATGTCATCTTGTTTAGATAGGAATTGATTAATCTGAACTTGCATACGCTCTGAGGCCCTTTGTAATGGCAGGATAGCATCCTCCACCTCTCTAATCCTGGTTTCTGAGGTTTTAACCAGCTCCTTAAGCTTCTGAAGATCCTGGCGTATAAGGGAAATGTCCATCCTTACCTCCTCTATCTTATTCATGAGGGTAGTTTGAAAAGAAGTAATAGCCTCCAGGACCCGGTCTGTATTTGCTCCTGCTGTCTCCTTCCTCTCTGGTGTGGCACCACCATCTTCCCCAGGGTTGTCCTTTTCCTGACAGGGGTAGTGATCGCGTTTAGCCACCGCATCTTGCTTTGTTTTATGCAGAGACATAGTGGGGTATGTTGGGGCAACCCTCCGGAGTCAAATGAAGGCACTCAGTAGGTTGTTGGGTCTCAGGATAGTTGATTAACAGGAGTAATGGATGGAGCTCAGGGCACACACATCCTACTCCATGCTGCGTCAGGCCACACCCCCACTGTGGGACATTTTAAACATTTTCTTTTGGACTTGTCAAAAGTTTTGGTGGTGTTATTTCTAGGGAACATTCTATTTTTGGTGAATGAATAGGAGTACTGTGTATCCCTTACTCATATACATGTAAGGGGGTGGTATCTGGGGGTCCCCTTATTGTTAAAGGGGGCTTACAGATTCCAATAAGCTCTCTGCCTGCAGATCCCTACAACCCCTTAGCCAGGGTTGTGGGTAAGAGGCCCTTGTCCTCATTAACATCAAACTGGTGTGGTCCAGGAGGGATTGCAACATGCTAGTCACCCCCCCCCCCCCTTTCCTGGCCTGCCAGACTGCATGCTCAGATAAGGATCTGGTATGGACATTGGGGGGGGGGGTGCATCAAGCAATTTTTTTTTTGTAGCATATAGTCCACCCTCAAAATCCATATCAGATGTATAAGGCCTGGTGTGGATTGTGGGGGGACCCACTGGCCATTTTATTATTTTTAATTATGGACTCTGTTTATATTCTGCTTTTAGCTGGGAATCAGTCTCTGGAGGATAAGTCTCTGGTTGTTAAGACACCAGTGGGTGCTGGCTTCTTAACAGCTACCATCCCAGAGCTGAAAAAAACCCGTTCTCAGTCCTCTTCTGAAAAACATGTTGAAGCGTATGAAAAAGCATTCAATGTCGCACTACAAAGTTTAACTGAAAATCGGATCATGTTGCAGTTATGCTATTGTGAACCTAGCCTAACACCTTGTCACTGCGGTTTCTCTATTTGAACATTTCAGAAAAAAAAAAAAAGAGTTGTACTCCACTCAAATCATATCAATAATTAAACACCAAATTAAATAAAATGTGTGTAATCAAATGCTTACTTTTATAAACTCATCTAATCAATACTGCTCTAATGAATGTTTGTGCTGAATGAAAAATGAAGTCATGCGTTTTATCTTTTTAATTGATTTTTCAAATATACAATGCTTTAGTTCCTGGCTAACTCAAAGGTCAATTAATCTAAATTCTCAAAACTGCTGAATGTATAAACAGTGTAAATTGTAACATTTGCAACCACAGGCGTCGCATCAATTATCAGTAAACCTGCTGCGAAGACTGTTCAGAATATGGGAAAGAAACATAAAATAATTATACAGACAATGGAGATCTACTTAACGTTGGCCATCCCAAAGAGCCTAAATAGACAACAATTTGGGTTATCTCCTATGGACTCTGGCAACTAGATCTCTGCACCCAGAGTTCCCAGTTTCCATTACTATCCATAGCTTTTAAAAGGAGGCCTCACTTTCCTTGGGTTTTTGTACTTGCAAAATTAAAATGAAAAATAAAAAATTTACATAAAAAATGAGACTCTCAAAAGTGTGGGAATTAATCTTGTTTCCACTACAACGATGATATACTGTAAGAACAACTTTAGCTAAATACATATACATAACTCAAGGTGGTGTGATTTATTAATGAATTTCAGATGTTAAACTATTAAACCTGTTCAGCTCTAGAGACATTATCATCTACATCTGTTTTTATTACTTATGATATAGATGTGTGGTGTTATTATTTGTTTGGGGGGGGGGGGGGCATAGGGCTTCTTTTAATGCTATTGTCCTAATTTTTATATATTTTAAAAACAAAGCTACATATAAAATAGACAATAAACACTTTTTGATAGTCTGACCGGAGATATTTTTGAGAACAAATGCAATTATGGTTAGAATATGCTAATATTAGTCTAGTTTATTTTGAAAACAAAATACTGTTTGGAGAAAAATAAAGTTTTGATACACGCATGCTCTTCTACAGATAAAAAAGGTTTACAAACTCTTGCAGATGTATGTCTAGTCAAGATGTATATTGGGAAGTCATTCTGGGAGAGCCAATTACCCAGCAATATTACTGGTTGATAAAAAGGGAATGGGTGAGACAAAAATGAAACCACCATAGCTATTGAAGGTTTGGTTTATGAAATGCAAGCAATTGCATCCTCTGATATCCTCTAAATGGAATCAACATGATTAAATATAAGATGTAACCTAGAGATGACAAAATATACTCTGTAAATAATTGTTTAACAAAGTTGAGTCAGTGCATTGAATTGCAGGAATGAATATACACATTAAAGTCTGATTCCTCTTGATCCTTAAAATTTCAATGTAATGTCTTTTATAGGTTCACAAAGTTTCAGATGTAATTGCTTTATGAGTATCTGAGGGATCAATAAGTAACCTCAAGAAATGTAGACTTTATAAGTGGGTCTATATAACGCACTACTGGGAAGATTGTGTTTCTGCTTGATTGTCTAGGGTGATCAATCTCTGTGCATCTAAGAAGTCCAAAATTAGTTAAGTGTTTTACAGACTGACCACAGGAATTCTAAATAGGTGTCTCTGTAAAGAAATCAGGACCGGCGAAGATTTTTTTTACTGAAAGTTTTAGATTGAATGACCTTAACCTTTTTGCTGTCAGGGCAATTTAGCAATTTTTTTCACACTTGTTAAAATGCACATTTCTGGCCTGAAGATTAGTTTAAACCCCCAAACATGAATTATTTTCTGAAAGCAGACACCCTGCAGAATAAAATGGATGTAGTTTAATTTTTGTATGTCATGTGATATTAGCTATAGAACAAACAGAACCGCACAAGCATCTTTTGAAATCTTCATAAAAACGTTATCAAACATAAAAACACACACATAGGTTGGACTTGGTGGACTTGTGTCTTTTTTCAACCTCGCTGACTATGTAAAGATGGTAAAATTTTATACTCACAAACTTTCTTTTGTAGATTTGCTTTGTCATATAAAATAGCATCCATTAAAAGACTTGCTCAATCCCTACTGCAGAGAAGTATCCATAGCAGATTCTGTTAGAGACCGTGTTCTCAAGTAAAGGATGTGAAACATGTCAAACCTTTGATTCCATGTGCCTGTGCAATATCAACTTTGATACCCAAAACTGTCCATAGGGTACACATTCAAAGCCTTCAAAAGTCATCATGTTTCAGTTAACTGTGAATGATGACCCAAGAGTTATTTCTCTCACTCTGGTGTGACAGCTTTAACTAAAATGTATAGTGCACTCGGCATTTTCGTACAAAGGTGCACCCAGCACATGCATTATATATGTACAGTATGTGTATATATGTGGGTGCTAATGTGGAAAGTTGCAGTGTCGTCATCTCTTTAGAAGTAATTAACCCTTGGGTAATGTATCACCAAATATATAAATCCTATTGCAGAGGATGCCTCAAATTTTACTTGTATCTTCTCATTCAATAGTTATTATTGAAGGTGAGTACAAAGGTGAAAACATACATTCCATTACAACAATCGGTAGGTAGGACAACAGTTGTCCTCTAAAAGTGCACATCCGGGCACATTACAACGAAATTGTGATAGAAAAGAAATGACACGTGTGCAGTGATTTTTGGGGACATGACACAAAGAAGTTATCAGAATGTTAGGGACCCAGTGGAGGAGAGTGTTGTCTATGCCGAATAGTGACCATCAGGCCCTTTGTATATGTTGGCCTGAGAATATTCATGAGATGCTTTTTCATGAACCATTTCTCTTCAACCAGGGAGCCCCCCACCCACCCCATTGGGAACTTAACTTTGGGGTAGGGGGATGCACCAGTATGCAAGAATAGCAATACAGAGATCTGGGCCTCGTCTTGGGGCTCCAATAGAGTAGTTAATACAGTGATTTGGACATTCTGATGGGAGCTACCCCCCCCCACAGGGGTTCTCCTGGGTACTCACTGGAGTCCCTAACCAGAGGAGTCCCCCAGAGCCCCATCACAGGATATGTAACTCTCCTCCTCGGGGTCAACATAATATATACATCATGTATTTACGATAGTCTGGAAAAAGCAAGGAGGGTAGACAGAAAGGGAGAGAGAAAGGAGGTTAGAAGGGAGAGGTAGGGGGTAGCAAACTTCCAGATTTTAGGAAACCCCGGGGTAGAGCGGCACCTTCACATAGAGAGCCCATGGTTCCCATATAGTTTTTAAATCTGGCAGCTTTGTCCAGGAGCTTTGCCACTAGGAGTTCTTGGGTCATGGGATATCTTCCTCCACACTGCAAGGAAAGAGACCGTGGGACTCTTCCAAGCCTTTGCCAGAGTGATCTTGGCTCCTATTTGCATAAAATTGTTTATGTTTGGATAATGCCACAACCTTTTGGAGTAGGGGGGCTATCTGCGGATTGTGCGGGATATCACATCCTAGTATTATCCTGGCCATGCAGAAGAATTTCTTCCAGAATGTCCTAATACGAGGACATGCCCACCAAATATGGGACATGGTGCCAATGAGATTGCAACCTCGGAAGCAGAGTGGAGAAGAGTCGGCATATATTTGGGCCAGTGGTGATGGTGTGTAATACCATCTTGTCAATACTTTGATATTGGCCTCTATCAGTGTTATGAACATTAAGCCTTTTTGTGCATAGTGGACTGCTTGAAACCAGGTTTCCAATTTCACCTGGATATTAAGGTAATTTTCCCATGCCTTGGCATAAGCGGGTTTATCTGTTCTGTTTGCTAGCAGGGCATATATAAAGGATATACCTCCTCTTTGGACCGTTGCCTCTGTGCACTATGTCTCATAGTCGGTTGGCCTTGGGGGTGCAGTTTTCTCTGTCCAGATTTTATTCAAAAAGTGGGAAATCTGCGAGAATCTAATCCAATCGGTGTTTATTGATTGGTTTGCGCAAAAGTTGCTGTGTTTACGGATGATGAGAATTCATTTCTGGGTTTTTTTTTTAATTTTTTACTAGTAATGGCGGTGATCTGCGATTTTTAGCGGTACTGCGATATTAAGGCGGACATATCGGACCAATTTGACACTTTTTTGGGACCATTGGCATTTATACAGCGATCAGTGCTATAAAAATGCACTGATTACTGTGTAAATGCCATTGGCAGTGAAGGGGTTAACCTGCAGGGGCCGCTCTAAGGGTTAACTGTGTTCCCTGGGCGTGTTCTAACTGTATGTGGGCTGGCCTGGCTGGGGAAAGCGGATGATCACGGCTTCCATATACAGGAAGCCTGTGATCACTGCCCTTCCCCCTCTATGAGAACGGAGATCCGTGTTTACTTACACGGATCTCCGTTCTCTGACTGCGGGGGGGCCATCGCGGGTAGCCAGCGGTGATCGAGTTCACCCTACCTACTCCCTGGCCCCCCGAACACAGTGATTGCGCGAGCGCGCCTCCAGTGGCACGCGCGCGCTTACAATACTAGTTATCCCGGCCGCCGTCAGGTGATGGTGTTTCCCGATAACGAGCCATCTTGCCGCCGTCATGCTGCGGCGGGCAGTCAGCAAATGGTTAAAAAAACTCCTTCATTGAGTAAAAACTGTGACAGGATATGTGGTGGACTACAAGTCCCAGCTATGCAGACGCGTTTCACACCAGTCGGTGTATAATCATAGCTTGACAGTATAAAATCGCATAGCACATATATATACTTCAAAAGGTATGTGAATGGGTGTAGATGGAGTGACTGATGACCAATCAAATGCAAAGTCCAAATTACAACCACATGGCTGAGTTAATTAACCAACACTCTGATCAAATCAGTTTAAGCCGTAAATTTGATCAGAGTGTTGGTTAATTAACTCAGCCATCTGGTTGTAATTTGGACTTTGCATTTGATTGGTCATCAGTCAATCCAGCTAAACCCATTCACATACCTTTTGTAGTATATATATGTGCTATGTGATTATATACTCTCAGGCTATGATTAAACACAGACTGGTGTTAAACGCGTCAACCTAGCTGGGACTTGTAGTGTACCACATATCCTGTGACAGTTTTTATTCAATAAAGGATTTTGTTTAAGGAGTGTGGCCATCCAGCCTTCCTTTTTGCTTCGTAGTCTACTCTAGGCAGTATATTAAGAGTTATATATAGTATGATGATACTATCAAACCTGAAGATGGAAGCACATGCATGGAGTGATATAGTTGCATGTACTATGTCGAATATGAGTGTTGTACAATCAACCTACGGTTTAGGGGTAATCTTTTTCTTCTTTGAGCAAGTTTCCCAGATTGACCATTGAGTGTTGAATCTATTGAGTTTGCGCTCTTTAATTGATAGGCTTTTCTCGTATGTAGAGTTGAGAGGACACCTGGATGTTCGGGTTCGGCGGGTTCGGTCGAACTTCACAAAAAATTTTGAGTTTGGCCCCGAACTTGACCCTGAACCCCATTGGAGTCAATGGTGACCCGAACTTTTGGGCACAAAAATGGCTCTAAAAAAGTCCTGGAAAGGGTTAGAGGGCTGCAAAAGGCAGCAAAATAGGGGTAAGAGTAGGACAAGTGCCCTGCAAACAAATGTCGATAGGAAAATAACTTAAAATCACATAAAAAAAAAAAACATGGAGGAGGAGGTGGATGTGGAGTAGGTGGTTGAGGAGGCGGTGACCGTGGCGGTGTAGGTGGTGGAAGTGGCGGTGGAGGAGGAGGAGGTAGCCAACACTGTTTTTTGTTTGTTTGTTTTTTTTTCTAATTGGGGTAGCCCCCAAAATATTGAGACATATTAAAAATGGATATGTTCACTTAAGTATACCAATGGCTGTGTGAGGCCGGTATAAATGGCTATTCTGCACAAGGTACAGACAATTCTTGTGGGATCCATGCCTGGTTCATTTTAATAAAGGTTAGCTTGTCCACGTTGACTGCGGACAGGCGGCTGCGCTTGTTTGTGATAACGCCCCCTGCCGTGCTAAACACACGTTCAGACAATACAATGGCTGCAGGGGAGGCCAGCACTTCCAAGGCATAAAGGGCAAGCTCAGGCCATGTGGCCAATTTGGAGACCCAGAAGTTGAATGGAGCAGACCCATCAGTCAGTACGTGTAGGCGTGTGCACACATACTGGTCCTCCATGTTGCTGAAATGCTGCCTCCTGCTAAGACGTTGCCTATCAGCTGGTGGTGCTGTTTGTTGTGGTGTGCTGCTGACAAAGCTTTCCACATTTCTGCCATGCTAACCCCACCGTCTGAGGTGCTGGTCGTGCCACAGCTGCGTTGGCTACCTCTTCCTCCTCCTCTGCCTTCGCCTTGTGCTTCCACTGAGCCCACAGTGTCATTTGGAATGCCCTCAGCAGTGCGTCTACCAGCATAAGATACTGCTGCATGATTTGGGGCTCAGACTGCTTGGCTAATTTACAAGGGGCTGAGGTGAAAGACAGGCCTACCATATAACATTGAAGGTTCTGTCGGCTACTCGCACCTGAGGAAGGTGTTTCACTTGTGCATGTAGCTGGCACAGATCGACCACGTCCTCTCCTTGCAACAGGAGCTTCACCAACACCACCAACACCAGCAGCACCACGACCACATCCCTTATTTGACGCTCCTCTCATTCTGGACGCAAATGTACTATTTAGCACAAATTTATATTATTTTTTATAACGCTAATCTGTCCCTCACACCAGCAGCAGGAACCTCTCCCTACACCAGTATGAGATGATTTTATAACGGTAATCTGTCCCTCACACCAGCAGCAGGAACCTCTCCCTATACCAGTATGAGATGATTTTAGAACGCTAATCTGTCCCTCACACCAGCAGCAGTCCAAGAACGACGACCACACTCCCTGTCTAATGGCAATATTTTAGTAGAGTATGACC
>BLSH010536776.1:32930-44393 GCA_018402905.1 Glandirana rugosa | reverse complement strand
TACTTGTCCTAATCTCAACTCGCTTGGGCTTGACATTTCAAGCCCAAGCATGGCTTGAAACCCCACAGGCACTGGGCCTGGGCTTGGGCCTGTAAATTTTTTTTCAAACCCAAACTCAAGACCCAAGCCCATAAACTAGTACGTACAACTTATCGACGTCCCGTCGGTTAGTTCGTAAAGTGACCAAACGGGAATCTTCGGTAGTGTCGGTACGGATGATTACCGTACCGACATTAATCGGTCACGTAGTACACTGGGTCGAAGAAATATTCGACCTCAGTGAATCACGACGTACAGTGTACGAGAGACCCATCACATCCCTCTGTACCTCACAGCACCGGCAGCATCCTCTCCCTACACTACCCAGAGAGCATGTGACATGCAGCACTAAGTGACTCCAGCTTATAAAGAAGCTGGGTCACATGATGCACTGGCTAATTACAGCCATGCCATTAGTAGGCATGGCTGTGATGGCTTCTAAGGGCAAACCAGTGAAATGCTTGATTGGCTGCCCTGCAGCTATTCAACATGCATGATCAAATACCCGAACCCAGAACTCAAACCCAAACTTTTTTTTAAATGTCCGGGTTCGGGTCCGGGTCACGGACACCCCAAAGTTCGGTACGAACCCGAACTTTACAGTTCGGGTTCGCTCAACTCTAATCCTGTTCATTTCTTAGACAAATATGTTTAAAAGAGGTTCAAAATTTCTCTGCCCACGGATATGGCAGAGTGCTTTCAATTGTAGTTTTTGCCTTATCATCTACCACAATCCTTAATATACTAGATGTAAATGCATTTATCTTATAGTACGATATTGTATTAAACATTTCCAGCACTTCTTGTACTGCTTTGAGGGAAAGAGCTGGATTAGAGAGAGACAGAATTACATCTTCTACGAATAGTGTTATGGTGTGTACCACTTTGCCTAGTGGGATGCTTGTGATTTGGGGGTGGGTTCTGATAGTTTTGGCCGAAGGTTCCATCAGGAGGGCAAAGATCAGGGAAGAAAGCGGGCACCTCTGCCTCGTCCCGTTCGTCATTGGGAATTTGTCGGAAAATAGGCCTTCAGTGAAGACATAAGCAAAAGATGTTGAGTAAAGAGCTAATATAGCTGAATAGATTTGACCTGTGAAACCAAATCTAGAAAGGACTTGCGACAGATACCCCCAATGAATCATGTCAAAAGGCTTTTCAGCGTCTAACGATAAAAGGATAGAGGGTTGTTTATTGGTTTTGGCCACATGGATTACATTGAGAACTTTCCTGGTGGCATCTGTGGCTTGCCTGCCTGCAACAAATCCCACTTGATCTTGCTTTAGTAATGTTGGAAGAAATTTTGCAATTCTATTAGCTATCAATTTAGCATAAATCTTTAAATCTACGTTTAAAAGAGAATTGGGTCTGAAATTCTGCACTCCCTCCCTGGTTTGGGCATTGTAATTACTATAGCGTGTAGCATTTCAGATGAGAAGGAGGTTGAAGAGGCAGTATTGTGGAACACTCTTTGTAAAATTAGAGATAATATATTAGCATACTTTTTGTAATACTCTGCAGAGTAACCGTCAGGGCCCGGGGATTTATTAAGCGACAATGTGGAAAATATTTCCAAAATGTCTTTTACTGAGAATGGAGAATTTAAAAATTGCAAGTCTGCTTCTTGTAATTTAGGTAGGGAGATATTGTTCAAGTATTGTTCAATCTTGTCCAAAGTTGTCTGGGGAGTTTCAGTATCATCTTTGATATTATACAGACTCTCATAATAATTACTAAATGTATCTGCTAATTCCTTGGGATTGATTATTTTGGTCCAGAGAGATGGGTGGATCGGGTGTGGGATACGCTGTTTAATTATTTTGTCTTTAATGTGGTTTGCCAGCAGCTTACCTGCCTTATTGCCATGGGTGTAGAAGCTAGCTTTAATTTTGTGGCTATTGCGTGTGTTTTGTGAAATCAACATGGTACGTAGGTCATTTCTTGCTCTCACCAATTCATTACTTGTGTTAACTGAGGTACATTTTTTGTTTTTGGATTCTAGGCTAGAAATGTTTTGTTAAATAGCGTTCATTTGCTGCCTCCTTTGTTTTTTTTAGTGAAGCACTTTTTTAAATTAGTACACCTCTAATAAACGCCTTGTGGGCGTTCCACAGGATGAATGGGCTCGTGTTCTCAGTGTCATTTGTATCAAGATATTCTGTCAAGGAATTCTTGATTTCTGTTGTGGTCGCTGGGTCTGAAAATAAATGTTTGTAGTTTTTCCATCTGTTTGCTCTGGTGGAGGTGTTGTAATTTCCTGTTATTATAGAGATAGGGGCATGATCAGTATATGTAATAGATCCTATGTCTGACTTGGTCATTCGCTGTAGAAGGAATTTTCCCATTAGGAACATGTCTATTCTTGAGTATGATAGATGCACCTTGTAAAAAAGGGTGAAATCCTTCTCTATGGAATTGTGGCACCTCCACACATCAAATAGCTTGGCTGATTTGACAAAATTTGTTAGGATTGTTCTAAACATGCTTTTGTTTGTCGTATGAAAATTTGAGATGTCCATCTGATGGTTCGAAATCGAGTTCAAATCACCACCAAGGATGATATTACCTATGCTTTGGGGTTTAGCCTTTTTCCATAGCTTCTTTAGGAAGTTGATCAGTCTGGTGTTTGGAGCATATGCGTTGATTATAGTATACTTTGTATTGTTAATTTTGCATGCCAAAATTATGTACCGGCCATCCTTAACGCAATGGCTGGAGATGAGCTTGAATGCCACCGTATTTTTAATTAGAATAGCCACTCCTCTTTACTTTGACATGGCATTGGCGAAATATGTACGTGGAAAATGGTTGTTGGATAGGTTTGGATGGTTATGATCTTTAAAGTGGGTTTCGTGTACACAAAATATATCACAGTTCTGGGTTTTTGCTTCTCTCCATAACATATGTCTTTTTTGTGGGCTGTTTAGGCCATTTACATTCAAGGATGTTATTTTAAATGCCATCTTCAATTTAGTAAGATTGGTTATCAGTGAGATGAAGTGTTAGGTGTATAAATGACAATTCCAGGAATTTCTTACCCTTCTGTCTGTCTGCCGTCTGTAAGCAACTATTTCTCAGTCCCTGGATTCCGGGTAATAGACGTAACACGTCACTGGATGGATGGGTGGGATTGAGGATTTCTCTTGTTGTGATCTTGCAAAAGTTTGATTGTACTAGTAAAGAAACACCAAATTAAGAACAGAAAAAAGGGGGGGCGTGGCTTGACACAGGCAGCGAGCGGACGTGCAGATGCCGAGCTCCGGCTGACTGAATCCGAATCCACCAGCATCTGTGCTCCATCGACCCTTCGCAGAGGTAAAAACACCTCCATCACCCTACCCGGGACACACACAACAGCCCTATATAACTTTGGGGCCGCTACTCCACCACCACCCGCGGCGGAGTAGGCCGCGGCTCGATCCCCGGTCTAAATTTGTGGCCACGGCAACCCAATCGGTGCGCCGCCACACCAAATATCACATCCTCCATCCTCCCAGGGTCACTCACAACAGCCCTATATAAACTTGGAGCCGATACTCCATTAACACCCGCGGAGGAGTAGGCCGCAACTAGATCCCCGGCCTAAATTTGCGGCCATGGCATCCCGATCGGAGCGCCGCCCCACAAACACCTACAACAACGCTGCACAGAGATTGAACAGGGAAGGAGCAACACACAAGCCCCTGGTTTCACTAAGATCTCAAGAGGCCTAGGCAGAAGACATAGCTCCTGAGGAAAGCTCAATCACTGCCGGCCCCCTGGACCCAGAAGCCACAGGATAGACACCCCGGGTCACCGTGAGATAACACAACCCCACGGGCCACAATAGAGGGCAACAGAGAGAACATCGGGCCACTAAAAGAACAACGGTCCCAGAGTACAACATTGCGGGAGACAGAGATCCCATAAAGCCAAAATAAGATCAAGCGGCGGCCATATTGGGGCACCCAGTATGAATACCAGGCCCCAAGCACGCCGAGGGTAGATAGTACGACAAGAAAACCAGTTATTGGAGTCATAACTACTTTAAAACCACACAGAGGACCCTATAGGCTTACCAAAGCAGGGTACAAGCCCTTATCGGGACTCTCCACATAGACCTTACAGGTATATCTAGTGCACTCTGAGGAGCCAATACTATCCCAAACAAACAGCAAGGGACAAACAAGTGAGCTCTCTGCAACCTACACCCAACATACCAACCAAGAAAGGCCCTATCTTACTAGTAATCCGGCAACAAAAGAGATGATAGTGTAGACAACCAGGGGACGGCAGACAGGAAGAACCGCAGCGTGTAAAGCCCGACAGGCACCACAAGACTCTGACCTCACTATACAACATGTCCAGGAAAAGAATGGGGGAATATAAAACCCAAAAATTAACCTCACTTTTCTTCAAACCTGCTCCCCCAATCAGGGTAGAGCAGACAGAGACAACAACTAGCGAGGCTTATACAGACCTTCCGGAAGAACCTAATGAAGAGGAACCAACAACAGCAACACCATCCTCACCTATACACCACTTACAAGAAAATCCCATCACAGGCAGCCCTGCCAAAGCAAGAATGCGGATAGACGCGATCATACTCCCAACACCGCCGACCGATCCTATAAGTAACATTACAGGAGACACCAATACCTTAAACCCCTCAATGGCGGCATTCCCAACCACTGGACAACCAGTCCTAGATACCACTCTCAAAGAAATGCTCCTATCCCTACAAACTTCCCTGATGACTGAACTGTCCACTCTATTCACAAAAATTTCAACCGAAGTTAAACATATTGATCAGAGAGTCTCATGTATAGAAACTGGGGTGGAAGCCTGTGTTTCAACAGTTAACGACATAATCGATACAGTGAATGAAGTTAAAGAGGAACAAACATGGATGAGAGCTAAAATAGCAGACTTAGAAGACAGATCTCGTTGAAACAATATTAAACTATGCGGAATTCCAGAATCAATACCCCCACAAGATCTACAAAGATACGCAAAAGAACTCATGCGGATGGTCCTTCCCGAAGCATCCCCACGAGACATAATCATTGACAGAATACATAGAATTGCCAAACCATCTCATCTCGCAGCCTCAATCCCTAGGGATGTGCTGATGCGTATCCACTTTTTTCAAACCAAAGAAAAATTATTGGCAGGAGTGAGGAAAAAACCCAATTTGCCGCACCCATATGAGAACTTACAAATCTATCCAGATCTCTCCAAATACACACTCCACCTCCGCAGGGACCTGAATCCCATAACAAAGGGGCTACACAACCACAACATCCAGTTCAAGTTGAAATACCCAGCCATTCTTCTAATCACAAAGGAAGACACTACACACAAAATTGACAATCTAAAGGAAGGCCTGCAACTCCTGCACCACTGGGGAATAATACCAGATCCTCCGCTGGATTCCACCCCTTTTCAACCCTCTCCTGGAACAGCTAAACCGCAACGCAACAGAGGAAGAAGGGCCTCAGAAATTAGCCAAGGTCTCCAACGAAGGGCAAATATCTCCTAATGTAATCTTCCCTTATCTGCCTTATCTGTACGCCCCATAGCGGTGACACTGTGAAATCAGTCTTAATCACCGTTTTTGTCAACAACAGCTACGCACTCTTTTTATGTGTTCCCTCTCTAACGAACTTTCTCCCACCAGAGAATATACCGAAAGATATTCGATCCACCAGCTGGCCAGAAAACCCGCCTTCCGGAAACAACCACAAGTGGAAGCGATATAACTAACTGTAAGTGTTACCCTACTCACCCACTCACAAATAAGTACAAATGCCTTTGAAAATTTTATCAATTAACGCACACGGACTAAATCACCCAGCGAAAAGACACTCTCTATGGCGCACGGCACAGGAAAAACACAGCGACATCCTATGTGTTCAAGAAACACATTTTTTTATCCACATCACCACCTAAATGCTCCAACAAACATTTCCCCCACATATTTACAGCATCTTTCTCTGAAAAGAAAAGAGGGGTGCTCATCGCTATCAAAAATACGGTACCTTTCTCCCTTCAGCAGAAACATGAAGACCCTCAGGGGCGATTTATCATCTTGGTATGCACCATCAATAAGCAACAATATACACTCATCAACATATACGCACCCAACTCCCAACAACATAAATTCCTGCAGAAAGTGATGCACATAGCTAAACCTATACAACAAGGACAGTTGTTACTCTGCGGAGACATCAGCGCCACAGTCGACCTCCACCTGGACTCTACAACCGCAGCCAAAAGAAAAGCCTCCCCCCTAAAGAAGTTTCTACTGCAACATGACCTATTTGATGTATGGCGTTGCCTCCACGGAGCTGAGAAAGACTTCACGTACTTTTCGCCATCGCATAAAACCTATTCACGAATAGACTTGTTTCTAACCGACAAATGGCTCTTGCAGAGAATCTCGGCCTCGGCGAACCACACCATGACATGGTCTGATCACGCACCGATCTCTCTCGAGATAACTGACTCATCTCAATACAGTAAAAACACCGTATGGAGGGCAAACAATTATATTCTCCAAAACCCTGATTTTGCCCCGGAAATAGAATCCCACCTGAAAGACTACTTCGACATTAACATCGGATCAGTGGGGGACATGGCCATGGTGTGGAACGCACATAAAGCCTATGTAAGAGGGGTGCTAATACAATTAGCCTCAAGGTATAAAAAAAAGAGGACGCAGCATCTTATAGACCTTACAGATCAAATTGACAAACTCGAGACACTCAATAAATAGAACACCACTCCCCAACGCACTGCCCAACTTTTGAATTTAAGACATGACCTGAGATCCCTACTACTATACTCATTTGAAAACACGTAGCGGAAGCTTAAAGCCGCATATTATTCCACATCTAACAAGGCAGGGAAGGCACTTGCCAACAGATTGAAAGGTCACAGATCAAAAACACACATTGACTATATCTACCATCCACATACCAAAAGGAGACTAACCAACCCACAGGATATAGCTGATGCATTCAGCGCCTACTACAGTGACCTATACAACCTAAACCGAGACCACACAACTCCGCAACCAACCATAGAGGAAATCAACAACTTTCTAGACTCAGTTAATCTTCCCAAACTCAATAACAGCCAAATTGACCTCCTCAATACACCCTTTACAGAATGTGAAATTCTCAACACTATAAAATCACTTCCCCCTAATAAAGCTCCAGGACCGGACGGCCTTACCGGAGAATACTACAAACAATTCTCCTCAACCCTACTAAAACATTTGACCACAATGTATAACGACGCTGCCTCCTCTTCCAATTTCCCAACAGAGAATCTGCAAGCGCTTATAATCACGCTACCGAAACCAGGGAGAGATCCAAATGAGACACAAAACTTTCGTCCAATCTCTTTACTGAATCTAGATCTCAAAATTTATGCAAAAACCATAGCCACCAGATTGAACACTGTATTACCCACCCTAATACACACAGACCAGGCAGGTTTCACCAAAGGCCGTCAAGCAGCAGACGCCACTAGAAGACTGATTAATGTGATCCATCATGTGGATCTCAGCGGAACGCCTTCTCTGCTCCTCTCACTGGACGCAGAGAAGGCGTTCGACAGGGTCCATTGGACATACCTCCAACAAGTCCTCCAAAAATTTGGGTTCACAGGCCACATCCTAAACGCAATATTGACACTATACACGACCCCATCGGCCCGAGTTATTTCAGCTAACATGCTATCAAGACCGTTCTATATAACTAACAGAACCAGACAGGGATGCCCCTTATCTCCATTAATTTTTAACTTGTCTCTGGAACCTCTAGCAGAACTGATCAGGAAAAACGCATGAATATCAGGTATTGACATAGGCAAAACGACCCACAAAATCAGCCTATTTGCTGATGACGTAATATTAATGATAACGAACCCGGTTCCCTCCCTGGCAGAAGTACGGAAAACTTTAGACCTCTTCAGCAAGATATCTTATTACAAAGTAAATGAAAACAAATCAAAAGTGTTAGAAATGGGTATTGATGCAACCATAAGTAATCTACTACAAACGCAACATCCATTCACCTGGGCCAAGAACAGATTATTTAATACCAATTTCAAACCAGCCTTAGAGACACTTAAATCTGAATCTCAAAAGCTAAATAAACACGAATTGTCTTGGAGTGGGAGACTAGCGGCATTTAAAATGCTCCATCTACCACAGATATTATATCTATTTAGAACTATTCCAATACAATTACCCCAATCCTACTTCAAATCGCTACAAACTATCCTAAACCAATGCATATGGCGGGGGAAAAAAACCAAGATGCACACACACAATACTTATTAAACACAAAAAGGCAGGAGGCACTAGTTCTATAGACCTTGAGGACTACCATATAGCGGCTATGCCAACATCAATTCAAGACTGGTTTTTTACCACAACCCTCCAAAACATGGAGCAATATGGAATCCGCGTATATCCCGAAATCCAACTTGAAAGAGTGGTTACTAGGCATACCATTAGGAGGGAAAATACCCACTGCAGCACCTCCACCCACCAAAGCTACAGCACACACATGGAAGAAGTTGTTAGAGAAACTGAGAGCAAACCCAGGAAATATCACACCCAACTATCCAATAGGAATCCTAGAACAGATAGCCATTGATCTAAACCTCAAAAACTGGAAAACTATAGGGATAGCCTACCTAGACAACATCTAAACAAATAAAAAAACTAAATCATTTGAAACCCTACAAAAAGAATACACACTACCACACACAGAGCTCTTTACATTCCACAGAACGCATGTTTCAAATCTATAGAATCTAGGCTGTATACAATGCCCCCAAAAATATGGGCATTTTTTAACACCCTATCAACTAAAGAAAAAGGTATATCGACACTATACAATAGTATCAGACAAAAAAAAGAATTCTCTAAATTAAGGGCACACCTCCAATGGGAACATGACTTAGGACATAGCTATACAAACTTACAATGGCAAAATGCACTCAACTCAATATTTAAAGCAACTCATTGTTCATCCCTGTGGGAACTCACATACAAAATATCTCTGAGATGGTACCTTACCCCAGCCAAGTTAGTGACGTTCGACACCAAAAACAGCAACAAATGCTGGAGATGCAACTCAGCAAAGGGTGACATCCTACACATAATGTGGGACTGCTCAAAAATTCAGGCGTATTGGAAAGGTATATTTCAAATTATCCAAGAAACTATAGGCACCCCCCTAGAGGCATCACCAGCACTAGGCTTACTTAACCTAAACATAGAAAAAATCCACCATCAACACAGAAATGTAGTAACACACATCCTAATGGCAGCCAGATCTAGTATCACGAAACTCTGGAAATCCCCACAACCCCCAAAATTAACAGATACAATAAACCTAATCAACACCCATAGTAGTTATGAAATAATGCAGGCATCCAGCCAAGGGAAACTGGGTTTGGCACGACTTTCATGGCAACTGTGGTTCACCTGGATGAATTCAGGATCAGTTAAACATTTCACCTAGCCATCCGACAGTTAATGGAGAGAGTAGTGAAGTAATGAACAAAAATGGAGGGCCAACCCCGCGGGACACAAAGTAGCTCCCAATGGGGTGTCCTGTGAGGGGAGGCCAACTAGCTAGATACGTGGCCAGTAGCGCCTAACTCACTTTACTAATAACCACAGACACTGATGAATGTCCAACGGTTACTATAACAGGTTAAAGTTCAAGGGTTGCTGTTAATCATTATTGCTAATTAAACCTTCAAATAATCAAAGACGAGGTAACACAAGCGAAGGGGAATCCTCAATTCTAACAAAAACAACCCCTCCATGAACACCAAGCGCATGATCACATGAACAAGGTTATCAACAACTGCAAGAATGCTGATAAACACAATGTTAATTAGTATTTGTTCATCACCTATTGCCGACTTTTACTATGTAAGTATCTGTTAAACCAATGTATTAATGATAACTTACGTATTGTCAAATTTCGAAAAACCAATAAAAAACATTGAAAAACAAGAACAGAAAAAAGAAAAAACAAAAGCAAAGAAACACAACTGAAAGTGCAGATTAAGAAGCACTTTAAAAACTTGTGATTTCTTTTGGATATCTGAGCAGGGCTGTGCTCCTGCTGAATATAGGGTCAACTAATAACAGTTCTTAAATGCCTGTTGGATCTTCCGGAGTAGACTGGATGAAGTTTGCGTGGTTGGGCATTGTAAAGTTTAGGCTTTAGCACAAAGTCATTCAGGCAGCATGGGAGGAGACTCATTTACATTTGAGGCTCTGGTCGTCTTCTGGACAAATCATTTTCCAATCCTGCAGTAAACGAATGCCCTCTGTCAGTTTTGTAACCATGACGTTCCTCTCCCCTTTGGTTATTATCAGGTTAGCTGGGTAATTCCAGCTATAGGGGATATGATGATTTCTGAGTTGTTTAGTAATAGTTGCAAGGTTGTGCCTGCATTGCATAGTGTAGGCTAACAGATCAGCAAAGAAGAGCAGGCCCTGCATACAATCTGGGATGTTTTCTGTTTTTCATTTAATATGCATCAGCTTTTCTGCAATAGTGAATTCTGGCAATGGTATCTCTGAGTAGGTTTGCAGGGATATGTTGTGGTTTGGGGAGTCTATGTATTCGGTCTATAACCAGTTCTTCGAAGGGTAAATTAGGGAGCGCTTCCTTCATTATGTTAGTAAGATAAGCAGTCAGTTCTGCCGGTTTGACTGTTTCTGGGATCCCCCTTATCTTAACATTGTTCCTTCTGGAACGGTCCTCAAGGTCAGCGACCTTTGCTTTAATCCATGCAATATCATCCTCATGCTCATTATGTGCATCTACCATGTCATTCAAAGTGTCAGTAAATTCCCCCATTTTGTTTTCTATATGGGAGACTCTGTCCCTCACTTCAGTGACTTCAGATTTGCATTGTTTCATACGCTGCAGCATATCTGTAAGTATAGCACTCCTAAGGAATACTAACATATCTTTTAACATGGAGCCCATGGCTGGCTGGTTGTTTGTTGGAAATGTATCATTACATTTCAGTGTGTTATCTATTTCACTGTATATGGCCTTGTCTGCACCAACTGCTGGAGATTGCTGTGTCATCCGCTGCTTGGACTTAACAAGGCTATTTGAAATTTGCAAGAAGGAGGGCCCATAGGGATTTGCCGCAACACAGAATTCCCCCAAATAAACAAAGTATACAAAAAAGTGTCAAAAAAGAATTGGTAATTTATTAGATCAGGGTTAAAACCGTCACATGACGAGTAATGTGGTTGCCATATACAAACATAATAGTATACATATAAAAAAAAATGAACCAAATGAAAACACAGGTAACAGTGTGGAAGCAAGCAAACCCTCAATTGGAGCAAATGGTCCTGGTGGTGAAGGTGCAACTTCCTCTCCATGG
>BLSH010536776.1:5482-18277 GCA_018402905.1 Glandirana rugosa | reverse complement strand
CTACCCACTACCCACATCCAATCACCCTGAGCGGAGGCTCAGGGCAGCCAATCAGCCTATGCATGGCCGCAGGAACAAGCGCACATGCATAGGCTTGAATGGCCGACCAATAGGCTCACTTACTTGTGACAGCCAAGGAGCCGAAAAGAAAAAAAAAAAGAAAGTCAATGTACCGGCGCCACCTGTAGGTGGGCGGGGTTGACTTTTTTTTTCTTCGTTTCTTCGTGTGGGCCTGTCACCCATCATGGATCATGGTCTGTCACCCATCACCCATCACTGACCATGGCGTGTCACCTGTCAGTGATCGTGGCATGTCTCCCATCAGTGACCATGATGTGTCACCCGTCACCCATCAGTGACCATGGCCTGTCACCCATACATGACCGTGGTCTGTCACCCGCCACCCATCAGTGACCGTGGTCTGTCACCCATCACCCATCAGTGACCATGGGGTGTCACCCGTCACCCATCAGTGACCTTAGCATGTCACCCGTCACCCATCCTTGACCGTGGCCTTTCACCCATCACTGACCATGGCCTGTCACCCATCAGTGACCATGGCATGTCACCCATCACCCATCAGTGACTGTGGCGTGTTACCCGTCACCAATCAGTGACCGTGGTGTGTCAACAGTCACACATCAGTGACTGTGGCATGTCACCCATCACTGACCGTGGCTTGTCACCCATCACTGACCTTGGCCTGTCACCCATCATTGACCACCACCACCAGTCACCCATGGCCTGTCACCCATCAGTGACCACCGCTGGTCACCCATCAGTGACCGTGACCAGTCACCCATCAGTGACCACCACCAGAGACCAGTCACCCATCAGTGACCACCGCCAGTCACCCATCAATGACCACTGTCATCACCCGTCACCCATCAGTGACCACCACCAGTCACCCATCACCCATCAGTGACCACCGCCAGTCACTTGTCACCCATCAGTGACCACCGCCAGTCACCCGTCATGCATCAGTGACCACCACCAAACACCCCGTCACCCATCAGTGACCACCGCCAGATACCGGTCACCCATCAGTGACCACCGCCAGACACCACCCAGCACCCATCAGTGACCACCACCAGACACCCGGCACCCATGAGTGACCACCGCCAGACACCCAGCACCTATCAGTGACCACCTCCAGACGCCCGGCACCCATCGGTGACCACCGCCAGTCACCCATCAGTGACCACCACCACTCACCTGTCACCCATCAGTGACCACCGCCAGACACCCGTCACCCATCAGTGACCACCACTAGACATCAGTCACCCATCAGTGACCACCGCCAGTCACCCATCAGTGACCACTGCCGTCACCCATCACCCATTAGTGACCACCACCAGTCACCCATCACCAATCAGTGACCACCGCCAGTCACCCATCACCCATCAGTGACCACCGCCAGTCACCCGTCACCTATCAGTGAGCACCGCCAGTCACCCATCACCCATCAGTGACCACCACCACTCACCTGTCACCTATCAGTGACCACCGCCAGACACCCGTCACCCATCAGTGACCACCACCAGACATCAGTCACCCATCAGTGACCAACGCCAGTCACCCATCAGTAACCACTGCCATCACCCGTCACCCATCAGTGACCACCACCAGTCACCCATCAGTGACCACCGCCAGTCACCCATCACCCATCAGTGACCATCGCCAGTCACCTATCAGTGAGCACCGCCAGTCACCCATCAGTGACCACTGCCAGTCACCCATCACCCATCAGTGACCACCACCAGTCACCCATCACCCATCAGTGACCACCGCTAGACACCTGTCACCCATCAGTGACCACCACCAGACACCTGTCACCCATCAGTGACCACCACCAGTCATCCGTCACCCATCAGTGACCTCCACCAGTCAGCCATCAGTGACCTATCGGTAAACATCACCTATAAAAGTCTCACACATTTGGTATTGCCATACTCAGGAGGAGTAGTATAATGTATTTTGGGGTGTCATTTTTGCTATGTACATGCTATGTTTTGGAAATATCATATAAATGGACAACTTTGTGTAAAAAAAAAATACGTTTTCATTCTTTTCCCACATTTTCCAAAAACTACTGGAAAAAATGACATGTTCAAAAGACTCATTATGCTTCATAGATTATACATTGGGGTGTTTTCTTTCCAAAATGGGGTCATTTTGTGGGCAATTCCATTGTCCTGGTGCTCCAGGGCCTTCAAAAATGTGATAGGTCGTCATGACATTAGATGTGTAATTTATGTCCCTAGAATACCTGATGGCGCTCCCTGCATATTGGGCCTCTATATGTGGCCAGGCTGTGAAAAAGTCTCAGACATGTGATTGCCATACTCAGGAGGAGTAGCAGAATGTGTTTTGGAGTGTAATTTGTGGTATTCATATGCTGGGTGTGAGAAATAACCTGTTAATATATGCCAATTTTGTGGGGAAAAAAAGAGAAAAAAAATCTTCATTTTGCAAAGAATTGTGGGGAAAAAATTACAACTTCAAAAAATTCACCATGCCTCTTACTAAATACATTGGACTGTCTAATTTCCAAAAAGGGGTCATTTGGGGGATATTTGTACTTTCCTGGCTTGTTAGGGTCTCAAGAAATGAGACCGTCAGTATGATTGGCACCATAGCTTGTAGACTCTATAAGGGCTCTTTGACACGAGCGGATGGTTTGGGTCCGCCTGTCAGTTGTTCAGGCGGACCCGAACGGACGCTCCATTGTTCTCTATGGAGCGACGGATGTCAGCAGTGACATGTCCGCTGACACCCAATCCACTCCGATCCGCCAAAAACAGACGGATGGAAACCCTGTTTTCCATCCGCCTGGTGGATCGGATCGGATGAACACGGACAGGCCGTCCGTGTTCATCCGATTCTCCATAGAGGAGAATGGAGCTGTGACAGGTCAGTCTCTGCACAGAGTGCAGAGACTGTCCTGTCATCCACCGGCTCAGTGGGGATAAACAGGTGGATCCCCGCTGAGCAGCGGAGCCCGTCAAAACGGGCTCCACTCGTGTGAAAGGGGCATAACTTATACAAGGACCAAAAAATATACACATATTTGGGTTATTTTTACCAAAGATATGTAGCAGTATAAATTTTGGCCAACATTTATGAAGAAAAAATGGCCTGGACAGGAAGGGGGTTTTCGTGCCCAGTACTGAGGTGGTTAAAAAAAAAAATTCATATTTATTTTACTTTTTTTATTTTTTACTTTTACACCGTCCCTTTATTTTATTTTTTTGCATCACTTTTTTTTCCTATTACAAGGAATGTAAACATCCCTTGTAATAGAAATGTCACTCCTCACAGCACGCTACCGGAAGTGACGTCGCCGTGGATCGCAACGCAGGTCCCGTAATCAGGAAGTGCTGGGAGCCACCAGCGTGACATGGTACAGTACACCTGCATACATCCCGGACTTTCCACCCACTGCTTGCTGGACAGTGATGCCAAAAGGAACCCAAAGAAGTGCGCAGTGACTTATACTGCAACGCTTGCTATACTCATTTGTTTGGGAGTAGTTTTTATCTCTTGTTATTAAATTCTTTTTAACGTCTACACTTAGACACTTTGTTTTCTTCTCTTACTATTGAAGTTGCAGATCACTTACTGGTCCATGGGCTGCAGAAGAGGTGTCATGTTGGGGGCAACTTAACCTTTATGAAGTCATACTTGGCATCCATATCATCCACCAAGGCTGGAGGGTGTGCTGGGGCATTGTCCATCAGAAGGAGGCACCTTTCGGGTAGCTGGTTATCAGAAAGGTATTTTCTGATGGTGTGTGCAAACACCTCATGCAACCATTCTATGAACAATTGCCTTGTGACCCAAGCTTTCACATTGACCTTCCACATGACAGGCAGTCTGGCCTTGTTCACATTCTGTTCTCTGAATGCATGAGGGGTCTGGGAATGGTACACCAGTAGTGGTTTAATCTTCAGATTGGCGCTTGCGTTCGCACACAGAAAAAATGTCAATCTGTCCTTCATGGGCTTGTGCCCCCCGGCAGTGCCATTTCTTATGCGTTATATAGGTTCTGTTCGGCTTTTTTTTCCAGAAGAGCCCTGTTTCATCATAGTTGAACACTTGTTGAGTTATGTACCTGTATCCTTCTGTCTTCATGAATTGCATAAATTCTATCTTTTAGGCTTCTGCTGTGGCCTTGCCAGAACTGGAAGCCTCACCATGTATTATCATACTGTGGATGCCACTTCTCTTGCGGCATTTTTCAAACCACCATCTACTGGCTTTAAATAATTCACTTACTGCACTTGTAGAGGGGTTTGTTTGCAGTAAATCACTGTGCAATTTCCTGACTCTCTCACAGATCATAGCTTCCCTAACGCTATCACCTGTCAGCTGTTTCTCATTCAACCACACTAACAAAAGTTTTTCCACCTCTTCCAGCACTTGTGTCCTCTGCTTGGTTAACATTGTTACTCCATTTGCCTACTACTCCCATCTACCTTAAACTGAATATTGACTGACTGCTCAAATGCATATTTGGTAAATCTGTGCTTGTCATTGTTGTTTCACCTACATCTGTAGCCATGTTCACACTATTTTGATGTTTATTTAGCCTTTAAGTCTTACCTAATTTATAGGTTCCCTTATCTCCACAATTTTTGGCATTTTGGCTCTCTTGCAGTGTGATCGAGTGGAAAGGTCTGCTGTGATATCTGTGTGCTTAATATTACCTCCTAATTGATTAATTGCCAAAATCCACCCACAACCATCACAGTATAAAACAAGGCTTTCCTTAAGGGGGAACACATTGCAGGGGGTTATACATGCAGAGGGGTTCCTCCAAAAAAGTGGGTTCTTTAAATAAGTGGACACTTCTGCTCTTGCACTTGAGCAATTTGCACAAAGCAAACAAAAACAAACTACTCTGCGAAGCACCAGACTGCAAGTATCCTAATTTCCAAATCCTCTCACCTTCCTCTACAAAACATTTACTTTTTACCTTCTCCTTTCCTCAAACTCTCTTTTCTTCACCCCTCTTCCCCACTCCACAATCTGTACATATCACCCTCACTTCTCCCATCTCCCTATTCCTGCACTCACCACCTCTTTCTAAGTCTAAACACACATATTAACAAAACACCCAGGATGCTGAAGCATGTCCCTTCATATACATCTTATTCTTATATCACATCTCTTACTCTTCTCCTTCTAGCCTCTGGAGATATTTCCCCAAACCCTGGGCCTCCCTTCAACTATACCCAACACACCCATCACCCCACATCCTCCGGCAGTAGTCCCAATCTATGCAATTTAGTCTCCATTCCCCTTCTTTCCAAAACCAACCCCCCTTCTCCTGTGCCCTTTGGAATGCGCGCTCTGTCTGCAACAAACTCACCGCTGTTCATGACCTCTTTATCACTAATTCCTTTAATCTACTTGCTATCACCGAAACCTGGCTTCATGAATATGAAACTCCTTCTCCTGCTTCCCTCTCCCATGGTGGCCTTCTCTGGACTCACTCCCCTAGGCCTAATGGACGCAAGGAAGGTGGAGTGGGATTCCTCCTATCCCCACAGAGCATCTTCCAGATTATTCACTCTCCTACCTCTCTTTCCCTCTCATCATTTGAAGCTCACTGTATAGGTCTATTCTCTCCAACCTCCCTAAGAATTGCTATGATCTACCAGTCTCCTGGACCATTGTCAGCTTTCCTTGATTAGTTTTCTTCCTGGCTACCCTACTTCCTCTCTTCTGAAATTCTCACAATCCTTCTCGGTGACTTCAACATCCCTGATAATACAAACACCCCTGCTACTTTGAAACTTCTTAGTCTAACTTCCTCATTTGACCTGAAGCAATGGGTACAGGCTTCTACTCACTCTGATGGAAACACCCTTGACCTTCTATTCTCCTACCTATGCACTCTATGCAACTTCAACAATCCTTTTCCCCTCTCTGACCACCACCTTATTATTTTGTCTCTCCCCTGTCTTCCACCACCTTTCCCTCTAATTGCCTAACTGTAGCCCGTAGAAACCTTTGCCACTTCACCCCTTCTCTCCTCTATTCTGCTACCGACCACCTCTATGAAAAAAATCTCTCCCCTGTCCTGCACCAACCAAGCCATGTCCATCTTTAATAAAACCCTGTCCTCCACCCTGGACGAGCTTGCTCCCCTCACAACAAACAGAATCAGGCCTCGACACCTACAACCCTGGCAAACAGATGACACCAGAAATCTCAAAAAACATAGGCATGCTCTTAAGCATCTGTAGCACAAGACTAAATCTCTCAAAGACCAATACAAATCTGCCCTCCGTAAATACAATTCTTGCCTCCACACTGCCAAAGAGACCTATTTTACCACTCTTATTAACACCTTCTCATCCAGTCCCCGTCAACTCCTCTCTACCTTCAACTCTCTGCTTCGTCCCCCACTTCCTCCACCCACTAACTCACTCACTGCACAGGAAATTGGTAATCACCTAAAAAATAAGATTGATGCAATTTGTGATTAAATCTCCACTCTACAGGTATCTCCCCCAGTTGAGACAACTGACACCCCCTTATTCAAACCTGCTACTATAGATGAAGTTGCTAAACTCCTTTCTAATGCCCACCTAACCACCTATCCCCTAGACCCTATTCCCTCTCAAATACTAAAGTCACCCTCCGACTCTATCCTACACTCTCTAACGCACATCTTCAATCTCTCCCTCTATTCTGGCATCTTCCCCAATGCTCTAAAACATGCATTGGTCACCCCCATACTTAAAAAGCCAACCTGGGACCCTACCAATCTACACCCTATCTCCTTGCTCCCCTTTTCCTCTAAACTCCTTGAATGCCTTTCAACCAACTGAACAAACACCTCATTAAGAATAACCTGCTTGATCCCCTTCAATCCGGATTTTGCCCTCAACACTCCACAGAAACTGCTCTTTTAAAACTCACAAATGACCTACTAACCGCAAAAACCAATGGACATTATTCTGTACTCCTACTTCTGGACCTTTCGGCTGCCTTTGATACAGTTGACCACCCCCTCCTCCTCAAAAAACTTTATTCCCCTGGGTCTCTGTGACTGTGCTCTTTGGTGGCTCTCATCCTACCTATCCCAATGCACCTTCAGTGCCACTTACAATTCTACTTCCTCCTCTCCACTTCCCTTCTCTGCCGGGGTCCCCCAAGGTTCTGTTCTTGGACCTCTCTTATTTTCAATCTACACCTTCCCTGGGTCAGTTGATAGCCTCCCACGGGTTTCAATATCATTTTTATGCTGACGACACTCAAATCTACCTCTCCACCCCTCAGCTCCCTCCATCAGTCTCCTCACACATCACTAACTTACTAACAGACATATCTGTCTGGATGTCACACCACTTCCTCAAACTCAACTTGTCCAAAACTGAGCTCATATTTCCACCTCCACATGCCTCTTCCCCTGACTTCTCTGTCAAGAGCAATGGCACAACCATCCACCCATCCCCACATGTCAGGGTGCTAGGTGTTATCCTGGACTCCTAACTCTCCTTTTGGACCCACATCCAATCACTTTCCAAATATTGCTGCCATAACCTCTACTACATTTCTAAACTTCATCCTTTCCTAACCAATGAAACCACAAAGCTCCTGATTCACTCCCTGGTTATCTCTCACCTTGACTACTGCAACTTTCTCCTCATTGGCTTACCTTTAAACAGATTATCCCCTATTCAGTCCATCATAAATGCCGCTGCCAGACTCGTGCATCTTACAAACCGTTCAGCATCTGCTACCCCTCTCTTCCAATCCCTCCACTGGCTGCTACTTGCCCAACTAATTAAATTCAAAATACTAAAAATAAGTTACAAAGCCATCCACAACTCTGCCCCACCTACATCACTAAGCTAGTCTCAAAATACCAAACTAATCGTCCTCTTTGTTCCTCCCAAGACCTCCTGCTCTCAAGTTCCCTCATCACCTCTTCCCATATTCGCCTCCAGGACTTCTCCCGAGCCTCTTCCATCCTCTGGAATTCCCTACCCCAATCTGTCAGACTGTTGCCAAATCTATCCACTTTTAGGTGATCCCTGAAAACTTTTCTCTTCAGAGAAGCCTATCCTGCCTCCACCTAATAACTACACTTATCCATCAGCTCATCCCCCACAGTTATTACCCTTTTGTATCACTTGACCCTCCCTCCTAGATTGTAAGCTCTAATGAGCAGGGCCCTCTTATTCCTTCTGTATTGAATTTAATTGTATTGTAATTGTACTGTCTGCCCTAATGTAAAGCGCTGTGCAAACTGTCAGCGCTATATAAAACCTGTATAATAATGATAATAATTTCCGCTCTGCACGTTCTTGTCACCTGCAATTCCGCTCTGCACATTCTTGTCACCTTCATTACTGCTCCACACTTTCTTCTTACCACCACGCTTCTTCTGAGCCATACTGGATGTCCAGTACAGTAAGTACACAAACAAGCTTTACAGCAAGTGTGCACAGGGTGTACAGTACTGTACAGCATGTACTGTACTAAAAAGCACACCAAAAAGCTTCTCAAAACACTTAAAAATACTGAAAGTGTCTTTACAGTATACTTTCAGTGTCTCTCTGTCACCGCTCTCCCCTACAGAAAGTCACGACCACGTGTCAGCAGAAAAGAGCAGGGAAAATGACCGTGGCTCGTGTTCATGAACCGAAGCGAAGTTTGTGAACCGAAGCAAATTTTAATGAACTTTTCTGTTCGTGAACCGAGTTGTTCATGAACAGAAGTGTTCGTGAACCAAGGTACCACTGTATAAAAGAAAAGGTGTCAGGAATCAGCAGCTTGGCAGACCAGACATGTAGCTACACCAGGAAACTGAGAGCAAACAAGTATATAACTTAAAAAGGTGAAATTTATTTACAGTGCACAGTAATAAACAAACACAGCCAACAGTGAACATAAACAACCCCAGCAAACAAAACCCAAAACCTGACAAAAACACTAACACCTACACTGCAGACTAAAGCTAATACTGGACAAGGGTACAGGGTATACGGGGAATCAAGGAGGATACAAGGCAAGAAACAAGAAGCAAGGTGGAGAGAAACAGGCAAAGCAGTATCTCTAGCAGCAGGAAGGCGAACTGATCGTGACGCACTGGGGAAAGGGAGGAACAGACTTAAATAGCCATTAATGGCTGAACCCAGGTGTGGCTGATTATTACAGCTTGCTGGCTGTGGGGAGACACCTGCTGGTGGCCACTGGAGCTGCAGCAAACAGCCCAGAGCAGCACAGCGCCACCAGTAGGTAAGCTCAATCCTGACAAAAGGTTAGAAAGAGGAGAAGAAAAGAAAGAAACAGAAGGATATTGTTTCTTCTTTCTTCCCAGTAAATGTATAGGATTGCCACGCTTACCCCTAATGCGGGTGGTCAGACACTATAGTTGGCTACTGTGTTTTTCACCTATAGCAGCCCTCTTTCCCATAAGACAAGCAGGCCTACCAGTACTCAGTTGCCCTCAGGTCTTATACACCATGCTATAGTGCCTGGCTACCATGCCAGGGCAGGCGCGAACTGAGCAAAGCAAACAGGCACTTGCAGTTGGCAGACAGGCAGAGTGGTTCATTGACATTCCAGGTACAAGGCAGGCAGAGTTCAGAGAATAGTAGTTATCCAGTCTGAGGTCATACACAGGGAAATTCAACTGAGCAGAGCAGGGCAAACAGACCGGGAGTTTGATCAGATATTACACACGTAATCACTCTCTATCACAGGCCTGAGACTGAATGTTTGGCTGGCTTAACTCAGGTCTGATCTCCTACCAGAGTCTGGCCACATTAATCACCTTGCAGGTGGACAGACAGTAGAATGCAATCGCCAAAACCAGGATGCTGGAATGAGCAGGAGCGCTAGATACTCCTGACAAGGATTTTGTTCTGTATTATGTGTTTTTGTTTTAGTTTTATAATGTAGCGTATGAAATATTATTTTACCAATAAATACAGTCTTAGAATGGTTCAATAATAAATTGTCTAGATCAGATCAACTAGATAACTAGATTATCAAATAGATCAGATCCTTTAACTCCAGTATCAAACAATCCCATGTCTCACTCACTTAGTTTTCTAACTTTGCATCACCATTGTGCTGTTATTGGTTTCAACTAACTATACTGCATGTCCTCTCCAATTTATGTTTCTCTGGCCAAAAGCTAAATGTAAACAAAGAGGCTAGTGATAACGTTGATGTCATCATACAAATATGGCACTGTCTATATTTGGGAAATAGCTTGAATCATTGGGTGGGGAAAGTCTAAAGGGGAACTGAGAGACTAGATCCCCATCAGGTCTGCTTTAGGTTCGATTGACAGTAGATGGATGGTAATGGGTGGATTGGAAAGCCACCATTGGACTGAATAGCAGCTAGCTGGATCCACACAGTATCATATGCTGCCAATCAATAGCAATCCAGGCCTGAGTCTCTCCATTCTCCATCAGAAATACGATACAAAATTAATTGGCTATGTGCTTGTCAGTGGGTGAAGTGGCCATGGAGGGAGTGCACCGAGGGAGTGTACAGTATAGATATTATGACTTTAGTGCCAGTACAGACAGATTCATGTACCTATCTCTTGAGCATAAGGACCAACATTTTTCCTGTGGTGGCCTGAGGGATTTTTTAACCGGTTGCGGACTGGCTCGCGTACATTTACTGCTTCAGAGTGGTGCTGTAGCCCGAATGGCCGTCTATAAACGGTGGCTCGCTCGTGTGTGGCTAGTGGGCAGGAGGGCACCGGCATGCTCTCATGCCCGCCACACTCTGCAGCAGTGTGGCTACGGGTCTGGTGGATTCTATTTCCACCGGTTACCTGTGATTGCCTGGCAGAAAAGAAAAATGGGGAACCGCCAATGTAAACATGGCGTTTCCCCGCTCTGTCAGGTGGCATGTAAGAGATCTACTAATCCCTGTCACTGGGATCAGTTAGATCTCTTATGCCCCTGGTAGCCCAGCCCCCTCACAGTTAAAACACGACTAGGGAACACAGTTAACCCCTAGATCGCCCCCTGCAGGTTAACCCCTTCACTGTCAATGACATTTACACAGTAATCAGTGGATATTTACATTTCTGATCATTGGTCCCAAAAAGTGTCAAAAATGTCCGACATGTCCGTTGCAATATCACAGTCCCTATAAAAAAAATCGCAGATCGCTGCCATTACTAGTTAAAAAAAAAAAAATAGTAAAAACGCCATCAATGAATTCTCATGGCTTGTAAATGCAGCAACTTTTGCGCAAACCAATCAAACGTCGATCACGATTTTTGTTACCACAAATATGAGGAAGAATATATATCTGCCAAAATTGATGAATAAATTTGTTTTTTATGATTTTTTTTTTGGACATGTATTATTGCAAAAAATAAAAAATATTCTTTTTTTTCAAAATTGTCGCTCTTTTTTGTTAATAGCGGTGATCAAAAGTGACACAGAGGGGATCAAATACCACCAAAAGAAAGCTCTATTTGTGGGAAAAAAGGGCGTCAATTGTCAGTTAAAGCGACGCAGTACTGAATCGCAAAAAGTGTTCTGGTCCTAATGTGGGAAAACCTTCCGGTCCTTAAGTGGTTAAGGGTCTCTATGACACCATTTATGAATCCCCCCCAGCGCCTCTGGCCAAAAGAGCAAGGTATAGCAGAGTATATCTCTTACTATAGGTAACCACACCTGAGTGAACCTAAAGTCTAAAACACTTTAGATGTTCCTGTGGTTAATGTAGTCCTCTATTGGACAACCACACTGGGACCCAGCACTAGAAGGGATAAAAAAGATAATCAAAGAGTTACAACCCATTATAACAGAAGATGATACTCTGAAAGAAATATTCCAACAACCCCCAATATTGGCTTTCAGGCAACCACCCAATCTCAGACAAAAACTAATCAGCAGGAAACTTCAATAAAATACGTTGCAAACTGTGCAACCAGATCAATCAATCTAGAAGTGTCACACACACAAATGGGACCTTCAATATCATGGGATCATGCAGCTGTACCTTTAGTAATGTGGTATATCTCTTTCAATGCAGTAGGTGCAAGAAAGGATCTTATGTTGGGGAAACAGGACAGAAATTGCAAACAAGAATGAATTTACACAGACATTCCATCAAGAATCATAAAGAAGATGATTTATGCACACCGGTGGGACATCATTTTTCACAACCGGACCACACTATTGAAAACCTTGATGTTTTAGTTCTTAAAGGGGATTTCAGAACCACACAGGACAGGAAAATGTTTAACCACTTGACAACTGGGCACTTAAACCCCCTTCCTAACCAGACCAATTTTCAGCTTTCAGTGCTCTCACACTTTGAATGACAATTACTCAGTCATACTACACTGTATCTCAATAAAGCAGCAACTATCATGTGATAATAAACCATGTGACATACATATATAAATAAAAGTTGCGCTAAAACTTAAATAAAAAACCATGCATAAATCATATGTGCATATAATCGCGTTGAAAATAAATATATACATACAGTGTACCAAATAATAGTGTACTATCAACGACGAAATAACTCTATGTCACATCATACTGACTCATTAACAGTAAGTTTCACACTCTCGTGACTTTCGACTTTTAACCAGACCAATCCTTCCCCCAAATTCACGGGTCAACAGTTCACCAATTTGTAAAAGGACAGGACACACCAAGACTTTAGGGGAAATTCTTGATTTTGTAGTTCCAAAAGTTATCACACCAGGCCAACACTTTTTACTACAGGGTGGCCACACGTATTTAGTAGAAGAAATACTAAGAACTACCTTACAGACACATT
>BLSH010536722.1:4833-37265 GCA_018402905.1 Glandirana rugosa | reverse complement strand
AAATAGCAGAACCCCGGACCGAACCCGAACGATTTTTGAAATGTCCGGGTCCGGGTCCGTGCCACGGACACCCGAAAGTTCGGTACGGACCCGAACGTTACAGTCCTGGTTTGCTCAACACTAATCTTCAATGCTTTTTGACTGATTTTTTTACATTTTTTAATATTATCAACATTTGTTATTAATATTCACATTTTCTCACATAAAGGTCCCCATTTTTTTAGATACTTTTTTTAGATATTATTTTAGATTTTTATAACCAATGAGTTGGAATTAATTTTAACCAATCCTTACTAGAGTTGAGACAGTTCGGGTTCGTACCGAACTTTGGGGTGTCCGTGACCCAGACCCGAACCCGGACATTTGAAAAAAAGTTTGGGTTCGAGTTCTGGGTTCGGGTATTTGAGACGCATGTTGAACAGCTGCAGGGCAGCCAATCAACAAGCGTTTCACTGGTTTTCCCTAGAAGCCATCACAGCCATGCCTACTAATGGCATGGCTGTGATTGGCCAGTGCATCATGTGACCCAGCCTCTATATGAGGCTGGAGTCACAGTGCTGCATGTCACATGCTCTCTGGGTAGTGTAGGGAGAGGATGCTGCCGTGCTGTGAGGGACAGATTGCAGATAGATAGATAGGTAGAGATTACTACTGCCTTTAGGGACAGATTGCAGATCTCATCCTGCATTACAGAAAGATCTGACTGGACTAGGTAGAGTCTACTGCTTAGAGGGACAGATAATTGTTCTAAAATCATCTCCTAGTTCTATAGGGAGAGGTCCCTGCTGTTGCTGTAAGGGACAGATTATTGTTCTAAAATCATCTCCTAGTTCTATAGGGAGAGGTTCCTGCTGTTGCTGTAAGGGACAGATTATTGTTCTAAAATCATTTTGCAGCTCTCTAGCACTTTCCAGGACTCTTTTACAGCCATTTTTGTGCCGCAAAGTTTGGGTACCCATTGTATTCAATGGGGCTCAGGGTTTGTGGTAAAGTTCCTGTCATGTTCGGTACCGAACCCGGACTTTTTTCCAAAGTTCGGCCGAACCCACCGAACCCAAACATCCACGGGTTAGCTCAACTCTAATCCTTACATAAAAAAATATTTTGTCCAACGCAGATCGTATTAATGCTGGAGGTGCAGCTTTTGCGATCCTTTCCAACATTGACCACTAGGTGGAGCAATCCTCCCCTTTACTGGCACAATGGTTTTTTCAGTATTTAACTCCCCATAGAGGGTTTTAATAAGCCTATTTAAAACAGTTATAAGTGTTTGTCTTTATTACAAGTGATGCAGTTGTATATTGTAACAGTCGGTACCATGTAAAGAAAATTAGAATGGCATACGGTTACTGGGTGTGAACAGCGTGAGCTATCGCTTCACATTGGAATATCACACACAGTAAATTAGTCTCTTTCCTCCATTTTGGAGAAGTCGACCAATAGACAAGCACCGCTCTCTAGATATAAACAAACTGGAATTAGAATGACGTCACTTCCTGAAGACGCCGTAGCGGCAAAACCCACGTCGAAGACGTTAGACCCCACGATTTACGGGTCCTGTGATTTTTCCCTATTGCTGGCATGATCAGAATCGAGGCTTGGAGCGCATACGAGAGGCAGAGACAGCCGATTGCTTTGCGGTATACATTTAGCTGCACGCTGAACACACTTAGTGCCAGGAGTCGGGCACAAAAAAATGTGAGTTTGTACTTTTAATCTTTGCTTTGGATTTTATCAATAAATATACTACACTATGATATTGTATGTTAGGGTGTTGGGAGAGAGGAGAGATGACAAAATCTAGGCACCATCTCCCTAAAATATTGTTAATTAGGACTGAAGGGTTAAATGGGATTTTGAGGTGCCACAACAATCATGTAAGAAAAAATGTTTCTTAAAAAATTACATATTTTATTAGAGTCATATGAAAAGAACACAGAATACAGAAGTATAAAAAGAGTTAAAAACAATACATCTGTGAATCATATGGCATGGTTGATGGTGTGCGCTCTACATGTTTTGCCATTGTTGGCTTCTTCTTTGAATGCGGCTGCTGACTCTGATGGATGGACATTCAGACTACTCTGCAGTAAAAGTCCCCATTGCTGTAGTGCTGCGGTTGTCAGCGCTGGAGTAATACACTTCAAACTGAATTTGAGACGCGCTGCTTCTGTCTTTCGGCTCTCACTCATAAAAGTCACATGCAAGGTGAATATCTATCCCCTTGTCTGCAAGGTTCGCTACAATGCGTCCATAGGATCTGGATGTGTTTATTCAAATGCAGACACGTATGAGACCTCACTTAGCAGAGTTGCAGTTGAGGGTACAGGCATAGGAACATCTACTTCCTGGTCTGAATTGGCCCTGAACTGTTTAAAAGTTTTTATGCAGTCCTTTGAAGGGGTCATCCACCTGTGGAATCTTCAAGTGGTTGTACCTCCCCTGTGATTGTCAAATGCCCCTTGGACCATTACTCACAGCCGTGTCCGCCTAGTCCCTGTTTCTCAACATCCTGTGAACCAAAGTGGAAAGTAGGCATAAGGTGTCAGAGGCTCCTGAAGAAGCCAATAATGGCGAAACATGTAGAGCACACAGCATCAACCATGTCGTATGATTCACAGTAGACTTGTGCATGGCTAAAAAATTATTTTTTTTGTTTTTCGGGAATTCGGAAATTCAAAAAATTCGGAATTCAGAAATTAAAAAATTCGGAAATCCAAAAATTGGACATTTGCGGTAATTTGGCAATTGCGGTAATTTGGGGTAATTCGGCAATTGCAGTAATTTGGAAATTTGCGGTAATTCGGCAATTGTGGTAATTCGGAAATTCGGCAATCGGAACAGCCGAAAATCCAAAATTCGGAAATTCAGAAATCCAAAAATTCAAAAATAACTAAGAACATTTGAAATAACTAGCTAATAACTATAAAAGTATAGGTATTGGAATTTCCTTGAAAGTTTGGCTGTTAGTGAACTTAAATATGAAATTTATCACTAATAGCCATATTTTCAAGAAAATTGCAATACCTATAATTTAATAGGTATTTATTATTATTTCAAATGTTTTTCTTATTTCCGAGTTTCGGAAATAAGGAAGATCATTTGAAATAATAAGTTATTAATGTATTATTTTAACTTATTATAAATAATCATAAGCTATTATTATTTCAAATGTTCTTTCTTATTTCCAGAATTTCGGAAATTCGGAAATAAGGAAGAACATTTGAAATAATAAGTTATTAATTTATTATTTTAACTTATTATAAATGATAATAAGCTATTATTATTTCAAATGTTCTTCCTTATTTCCAACTTTTGCAGTGTGACTGTATATATGCATACTGTATGTATGTGTGTGTGTGTGTATACTGGGTGTGTATATACTGTGTGTGTATATTGAATGTATATTGTATGTATACTGTGTGTATACATACAATATAAGCACAGTATATACACACCCAGTATGCACACACACATACATACATACAGTATGCATATATACAGTCACACACTGCAAAGGTCAGAAATAAGGAAGAACATTTGAAATAATAGCTTATTATAATTTATAATTTAAAATAATAAATCAATAACTTATTATTTCAAATGTTCTTTCATATTTCCAAAATTCGGAAATAAGGAAGAACATTTGAAATAATAATAGCTTATTATAATTTATAATAAGTTAAAATAATAAATTAATAACTTATTATTTCAAATGTTCTTCCTTATTTCTGAATTTCCGAAATAAGAAAAACATTTGAAATAATAATAAATACCTATTAAATTATAGGTATTGGAAATTTCTTGGAAATATGGCTATTAGTGATAAATTTCATATTTAAGTTCACTAACAGCCAAACTTTCAAGGAAATTTCAATACCTATAATTTAATAGTTATTTATTATTATTTCAAACGCTCTTTTTTATTTCCGAATTTTGATATGTATTTTGCACAGTTCTGATATGTTTAAATAATATCAATTTATGTATTGAGCTGGGTCAACGCCAATACCTTTACCCAATTGTTTCGCTTTACTACCAGGACATGTTTTTCAGTTTTCAATGCTGTGATAGTTTGATGAGCAATTAGTGTACCCAAATATATTTTATATTATTAGAGAGATAGAAGTGTAGCGTTGCCCATGAAGGGCTTTCTGTTCACAGGTCCTTTCCCTAATCAGTGCAATGCAGCCAGGCACACCGTTTTCATTCATCCATTCTGGCTCAGTAAACAGTCTAAAGTCTCGTACACACTAGAAGAATTTTCATCCAAAGAATTTTCGTACGATTTTCGTATAGCATGTACACAACTTTCGGCAGTCAATTCCGAATTTTCATACAAAAATTCCAGAAGGCACAAACTCCAAAATTTTTCTTGTACCAAACGAACGATTTTCATCAAATGTGTACCGTTTTCGTACAAGAAAAATCAGAAAAGAGAGACTACAGATGATCAGAAACAATAAACAAGAAAGAAAAGCCTTTGTCATATGAGAATTTTCGTACAAATTCATCGGTTCCGATTTGCTATGAAACCCCTAGGAAGATCGGATGATCGTTGGCCCGATTTTCCTGTAGTGTGTACCCCACATAAGGGTGTCTTTTTGATCATTTATTGCTGGTGAACTTGGAAAGGGGTCTGGGAGTGAAGCAGAATACTCCAAAGTGAAACAGATTGCCAACAGAGGACACTTCTATCTGGATGGTAGCGATAGTAATTCCCATGGGAATAATAATCAGCTAGAATAGTCTATATGTGCACAGCTGAGGACCATGCACCCAAAAATGTAGCACAAGCCATGGAAGGCTAAGGTAGTCCATGTTTCACAGCCTGAGACCAAAATAACTCCAGCTCAAGAGAGGAGGCTTTACTCTCAAGGTCCCAAAGTGAACACAGTCCATGGAAACGACCCCAACAAAAGTCCAGTGTCCAGCCCAGGAGTGCTCCAGGGCAAGCAGCCCCTGGAGCTCACAGATCCATTCCCACACAAAAGAAAAAGAACCCTCTGAGCTCCAGCCTATTTAACAGGAACCCATCCACAATCTGGGCACATCTCCCCAGGCATTGGATAGGCCCTACTAAATATTCAGGCCGGGTATTTAAATCCTCCCACCCTAATCTCCAGAAGCTTCTCCTAGAGTCAGGAGGAAGTAATCAAACTCCCAGCTGGTAGAGCCCTGAGCAGACCAAACTAAACAATTCTGGCTCCCGTGGCTACAGCAGAAGCCCCATACTAAAGTTACTTAACAGCTTATAAATGAGGGTGCTACAGAACTTTGTTATAGTTGTATTTAATTACCACAGTTTTTTTTTTTAACTTTTGTATCCTATAAAGGGAAAAAGACAAGAAAAAGGCAGTTTCCGTTCTTTCTGTTATAGAATTGAACAAACAAAAATGCCAGCATAGTACAAACACACCAAAAAGGTGATCTCATTATTTGCCACAATTTTTTGGAACTGGGAAAACATGCTGGAATTGAGAAAGTTAAAACATGAAGCTTGCTAATGGTATGCTAGAAACAGTGTCGTACATACACAGAGGGAGGAGGAGGAGAAGGGTTAGCCTACAGGTCATCACAAACAGTAGAAGGATGGAAAAGAGGGGGTTAATGTTCAGATATGCAGGAGAAGGGAGGTTAGCGCTAGACTCCAGGAATTTAGGTACTTTGTAAAATGTGCAGGCATAGTATTAAGTCCAACAAGGTGCATGCCACCTTGTGGACTTTCCTTCCTAACCCATTCACGCCTAAGGGTAAAACAACTCTAGATGCCTAAACACAATTTTGCAACTTTGACATGTGTCAGTAAAACCGTACATATCATCACTACTTTGTGCATCCGCGTGGATTGTACAGAATTATTTCTGGACAAATTTGGGCTCTGTCCTAGTGTTCTTAAAAAGTAAGAGGTGGGGCAACCTGGTGATGTCACATTGTGGCCCCGCCCCTTGTGACTTCACTGACCCAGCATGCACTGGTCGGTGATGTCACAGGGTGGCCCCACCCCTTACCTATTTAAAAACTGCCAGATGGTGGAGCAGTAGTTGGCGGTTATCCTTTGACGAGTGCAGAGCTTTTTTTTGTTTTATCTTTTGGGGTCTGACGGTGCGGCAGGCACCATGATTGATGATGGATGGACATCGGGGGATATTATTTTTGGCTTTTAAATAAATACATTTTTCAAAACTGTTTTTTTTTTTTGGTGAATGAGTACAATCTACCCCATACTCATTCACATTGGGGGGGGGGGGTCAAAATCTGGGGGCCCCCCTATTAAAAGGAGCTTCCAGATTCCGATAAGTCCCCCACCCACAGAGCCCTACAACCACTGCCCAGGGTTGTGGGGAAGAGGCCCTTGTCAACATGTTGAAGACAAGGTGCTTTGGGGTGGCGGGGGGGGAGGCAGAGCCTCTTTCCTGACCTGCCAGGCTGCATGCTTGGATAAGGGTCTGGTATGGATTTTGGGGGGACCCCACACTTTTTTTTTTTTTTTACATCCAGCTGTCAGCAGGGAACCCCACTGTCAGCTGCTGATTCATCAGTTCTTAAGGACACAGCGGCCGGCTTCCCGGCCCACTCCTTTAGCAACTAACTATGCACAGTGTTTTTAAAGTAAAGAAAAAACAAATAAGTCTATAACACGCAAAACGCAATCTGCTGCGGGAAAAAGTCCCTGACCCTTTTCAAAAAACGGAACGCCACAAGACGCACAGATGTGAATTACATCCATAGGAAGCAATATTAAAAGGACTGTAGTGCGTTTCTGCAAAACGCACCAAAAAGCACATAGGTGTGAACGTAGGGTAAAAGTATATGTGTACCCTTACCTGTTAAAACAACCTGTTCGGTTTAACCTCTTGGCGTCGACAGTACACAAGTATGTGGCCTCTCGGCAGGTGGGCCTTGACGCCGAGAAGCCACATATTTGATTCCCAAACTGTAAACAAACATGTGCCGAGAGCTCGCGCCTTGCCTTGGTACAGTTACTGGTGTCTAACAGAAATCTCCTGATTGCTACGTGCAATTGGGAGCTTTCCGATCACTTGACAGCCATTTACAGCGGTCACATAACCATAAACTTCCCAGAATCAGAAACCCCTTAGGCTCCATGCACACTGGACACTTTTTCAACCTCCCCTGAACGATTTTTTTGACAACTAGAAACCGACGTTTAAAAAGGCTGTTTAGGCACGTTTTACATGCCGCGTTTTGCCACGTTCGCGTCTAGAAGCGTTTTTTTTCAATGGATCAAAAACTACCAAAAACGTTGGTGAGCCATGTTTTTGAGCGTTTTTGGGTGTTTATGAGCGTTTTTCAGCTTTCAACATTTTTGGTGTCAGAAGAATGCAACTTTAGGGCGTTCAGATAACAGCCCATAAACGCCACTGCTGATAAACGACATTAAACATCCATGTGTGCATTGGCACATAAGATAACATAGAAGGGTGTTTATGGGCTGTTAAAAAAACACCCAAAAATGATCATTTATCAGCTATAATGTGCATGAGGCCTAAAAGGGCTGGGCGGCGCCGGCATTAAGGGGTTAAAATAGAAATGCAAGGCAAGGGAGAGAGGCCACCCACTCACGGCAGAGGACTGTGGAAAAATAATTTTACCTTACTTTTAAATTGAGCCTTTCCACCCAGCCCAGGAAAGAAACTATGAAATAATGGGCAGGTGGTATGGATGCCCCAAGAAGTTGCATAAAATGCTGCCACACTACTCCTTGCATTGTTGGCGTTGTGGTGACACAAGCACCATGTTACACCTGTGATGGTCCTGCCCATTGTTGACACCATTCTGGGAGGCTGTGTTCCAGATAAGCTCCCAAAAGTATTGACTTCCCCATGACCCTGAATTGGCCCTGCTATTAGTGTTCCTGGGTTCATCACCAATGGGCAAAAATGGTTTGCTATGGTTACTACTCATGGCAGCCAGGTGTATAATACCCAGGCACTGGAATTCCTCTATAGGGCCCAGCACTAGAGTATGGGTGACTGAGAGGAATCACATTATGCGCATGGAAGAGCTCACAGCGAGTATTCAAGAAAAATACTTTACATGCACGTCAACATGGTATACCTGGATTGATTATTTGATTTCTGATACCGTGAGATCATACCTGTGAACCATGTTCTAGGACAGTGATGGCGAACCTTGACACCCCAGATGTTTTGGAACTACATTTCCCATGCTCAACTACACTGCAGAGTGCATGATCATCATGGGAAATGTAGTTCCAAAACATCTGGGGTTCCAAGGTTCACCATCACTGTTCTAGGATCTTGATGACAGTGCTGTAGAGGTACTGGTGTTCCCAATTGGATTGGACCCCTCATAACACCCCTTCCTTCCATGTCCCATAGCGTTCCTGCCTTTCATATCCCACAGCGTCCCTTCCTTGCATGTCTCATAGCATCCGTTTCTTCCATGTCCCATAGCATTACTGCCTTCCATGTCCCATAGCGTTCCTGCCTTCCATGTCCCATAGCATTCCTGCCTTCCATGTCCCATAGCATTCCTGCCTTCCATGTCCCATAGCGTTCCTGCCTTCCATGTCCCATAGCGTTCCTGCCTTCCATGTCCCATAGCGTTCCTGCCTTCCATGTCCCATAGCGTTTCTGCCTTCCATGTCCCATAGCGTTCCTGCCTTCCATGTCCCATAGCGTTCCTGCCTTCCATGTCCCATAGCGTTCCTGCCCGCGCTGTGATTGGACGGAGCCGCAGACCCGGAAAACTGATGTCGCCGGTCACAGCGGTGTGCCGAGACCGCTGCAACAGCTTCGTTCCGAGGTAAGTGATTCATAATGAGCTAGTATGCATTGCATATCAACAGGATGACTAAATGTCATAGAATATGGGAACTATGGAGTCCTACATGCCACCCTCCTTTAACGCTGAGTCACTGTTTTTGTAATTTTTTGTTGTTTTCTCTCTTTTTTTATTTTTCTTTCTTTCATGGGTGTGGGCGTCTAGGGATCAGAAGTAAAGGCTGTAGTCTGAGCGCCCCTTCTGTCCATAGCAACAAATTTATTTTACTTGCTTTCCTGGTTACATACCTGTATCTTGAATATTATCTCTTGTCCTGTTCCTTCTTTTTTTTTGTCCTAGATTGACTTGTGTGTAGACTATAATATGTTTTTCTGTATCATTTTCTGTCACAACTAGCGGCTTTCTTTTACCTTTCTTTTTTCTTCCTTCTGTAATGGTTCTGTTTTGTTTGGAGTGAGCCAAGTAACTTTCATCCCAGAAAGTGCTCTGTGGTATGCATTTTGTACATCCTCCAATCTGGTCTTGGGTCAAAAAATGGGCTTTGATCAACACTAAGAGACAAATCTCAGCCTTGGTCATCTCAGAGACCTTTGACTTCTCGCTCTCTAGTTAAGGCCTTTCTTCAGGGAGTATCTCATATTTCTCCTCCTGTTTTCATGTGTCCCCTTGGGACACCAATCTGGCTCTCTCAGCTCTTCAGAAGCAATCCTTTGAGTCTATTACGGATATTCCACTGTCAGACCTTACCCGTAAAGTGGCCTTTCATGTGGCTATCACCTCAGTGAGAAGAGTCTCTTAGTTGGTGGCCTTATCCTGTAAAGTGCCTAAGGCCTTTTTCCTCTTAAAGGTGGGCTCTGCCTTCCACCTCATCACTTTTTTGCGTTAGAGCGGGGCTATACAACAACCGGAAGTGGTGTCAACACATTGGACTTTGAATAGATATCACTTGGGTGAACTCTTTGCTTTTTCACTTTAATCACTGGGTGATATAATTTTCTTGAAAAGAAAGTGAAGCGCTCGCTACCTAGGGGTGAATTTTATTTACTTTTTTTGTGTTTAAGGTTACATGAAATGTATTTATCGTGGCAGCCCACTGTTGAATGGTGTTTTAGGTTGATTTTGGTTCTTTCTAAGTCATCATCAGAGCCTATAATCTGAAGGATCAAGTTCCTGCATTTTTTGTCACGGCACAATCTACCAGATCTGTAATCAGGCGTCTATTTCTCAGATGTTCAAGGCTGCCATCTGTGCTTCTGTTCACACATTTGTTAGATATTACTAGGTGGATGATGAGTGGGAATGACTATAGATGAATTGAAATTCGGCCGGCCGGTAGAGTTGAGCGAACACCTGGATGTTCGGGTTCGGCGGGTTCGGCTGAACTTTGCGGAAACGTTCGGGTTTGGTACCGAACATTACCCGAACTTGACCCCGGACCCCATTGAAGTCAATGGGGCCCTGAACTTTTCGGCACAAAAATGGCTGTAAAAAAGTCCTGGAAAGTGCTAGAGGGCTGCAAAAGGAAGAAAAATGGTAGATGTTATGAGATCTGCAATCTGTCCCTCAAAGCAGTAGTAATCTCTACCTAGTCCAGTATCAGATCGTTCTGTAATGCAGGATGAGAGATCGTTCTGTAATGCAGGATGAGATATTATTAGATCTGCAATCTGTCCCTCAAAGCAGTGGTAGTAATCTCTACCTAGTTATTAGATATGCAATCTGTCCCTCCCAAGCTGTCCCTCACAGCGCCGGCAGCATCCTCTCCCTACACTACCCTGAGAGCATGTGACATGCAGCACTGTGACTCCAGCCTCATATAGAGGCTGGGTCACATGATGCACTGGCCAATCACAGCCATGCCATTAGTAGGCATGGCTGTGATGGCTTCTAGGGAAAACCAGTGAAATGCTTGTTGATTGGCTGCTTTGCAGCTATTCAACATGCGTGATAAAATACCAGAACCCAGAACCCGAACCCGGACTTTTTCTCAAACGTTCGGGACACGGACACCTGAAAGTTCGGTACGGACCCGAACTTTACAGTTCGGGTTCGCTCAACACTAATGGCAAGCTTTAGGTAAATATAACTTGCTTTAACAGGTAGGACCAAAAAATTATTGTGGGACAAGTTGGAATGGGTGGGAAGGGGATGATATATTTTTGCAACATATTTCAACATTTTTCCTGGATTTAAAATCCTGATGAAGAGACATTTTTAGCAGCACATCAGAACACAATACTGTACTCCCACACATATTATAATTTTTAGTAGCCTCTGGGCAGCTGTAAAGGAGGTTTTATTTTATAGTTAAAATGTCATTCTTTAACATATATTCTTGTGGATTATTTTACTCAATTTTTTTCTATCTTTCTTCTCTCCTTTTACAGTTTGAATTATAACTTGAAAAGCAGTTCCTGCACCCACTTGGCATTGGGAATAAGATATAATCAGACACTGAGGAGACTGGACCTGTCTGGGAACAATCTGGAGGGCCCTTATTTGTGGGACCTGATGACAGCTCTGACCACAAGCCGGATAGAGGAATTACTGTGAGTAGAACAATCATTTTCTGGGATACTTTTACATCTAAAATATATCCTGTATAATATAAATAGAGAAGAACATTTCTTGTTGGGAAACAATGGCAGATGCTTGCGTCCATTCAGAGTTACACTTTTAGTAAGCACGCCATACCCCATGTCTCTATCTTCTGTCCTCCATATTCCCTCCCCTCTTTCTGCTTTTCCTTTGAAAAAAAAAAAAGGCTCTTCCTCCTTTCTGTATGTAGCACCCACCTAGGTAGGTGCTCAGATTGGTGTATTATAGTTTTTTGGTTGCTCTGCTTTGGAGGAGGGGGGGTTATAGTGTGGGGTTGTTTTTCAGGGGTTGGCCTTGGTCCCTTAGTTCCAGTGAAAGGAACTCTTAAGGTGTCAGCATACCAAAACATGTAGGACAATTTCATGCTCCTTCCTGGCCCCTTCCTGTTCCAACATGACTGCACACCAGTGCACAAAGCAAGGTCCATAAAGACATGGATGAGTGAGTTTGGGTTGAAGGAACTTGACTGGCCTGCACAGAGTCCTGACCTCAACCCCATAGAAGACCTTTGGGATGAATTAAAGTGGAGACTGCAAGCCAGGCCTTCTCATCCAACATCAGCGCCTGACCTCACAAATGCACTTCTGAAAGAATGGTCAAACATTCCCATAGACACTCCTAAACCTTGTGGACAGCCTTCCCAGAAGAGGTGAAGCTGTTATAGCTGCAAAGGGTGGGCCAACTCAATATTGAACCCTACGAACTAAGACTGGGATGCCATTAAATTTCATGTGCATCCCAATACTTTTTACAATATAGTGTATGTGCATTTATTATTTTCTCCCAAAAGGTGAAATTATCCTTTAAATTGGATAAGCAGGAGATTTTCTGCAAGTGGAAGGAATGGGGGAGAGGTGGCGGGAGGTGGTCTTGAAATGAATTGAAATTTAAGCAGCGTTAAATCAAATATTTATTTTCTGGCATCTGCAACATGTGTTCAGTAGTCATCTGCAATCCAGGCCTGATTATTCTTAATTACAGTCAGCCTGCCTGCACTCTTTGGGGACAGGCAGATACACTTCTTTGTGAAAAACTCCTCCTGCTGCAATGAAGGCCTTCTTGGATATGACACTTGTTGGCCAGTACCTCCAGTGCATATTGAGCTAGCTCAGGCCAGTGGTCCATTCATTAACAGCCAGTAATACATGGGTACCTCATCACTAGTATTTCAATATCAGCCCCGGAACCAATATGGTCAGCAATCCTAAGTTCAGCGGCTTCTATAATTGCAGTCAGAAGCCGGGTCCATCTGCTGGAGCTTTAAAAAGCCATGCAAAGCCATGCTGAGGCTGCTGCTCCTACTGATCCTTAATGGGATATCAGCGGTCAAGAACATTGGTCAGAAGGGGGATACTGGCCCCCATTGGGAAATACAGCAAAAAGGCACTGTCAAAGCATTTCTTCAAAGTGGCACATTCTGTGCTCCCTCTGGGGTGGTGGCAGAAGATTGGCCCGTTTGGATTTGTGCCAGGAATCCAAAAGGGTGGCCATCCAAGGGTCTTCCTCCTTCCCCATTTTGGAAACTATTTATAGATATGCATGAAACAAATGGATTTCCATCATTTTATGAAATGCTCATCGCACCCAAGGCTGCCGTAACAGCATAAATGCTTAAAAATAGGGGGGAAGGAGTCTTGGGAGAATTAACAGGGAAAGAGTGGGACAAAGCTCTTGAGACACTGACTCCGCCCTACTAATTTATCTGATAAGCTCAAGCCTCGTACACACGGGATGACGATCCAACTTACGATCGTCTCAAATCGTATGTTGGATAATGTAACTTGCATACTGACTGCACTACACGATCGTACGACCGCAGAAAGAACGTTCAGGTGCATGTAATTAGCATCTGGCCGTTCCTGACTTCGGAGCAATGCGTGTTTTGCACAATACAACTTGTTGTACCAACTGCTCTGTACACACGATACAACGGTTGTATGAATGCTTGTTAGTACGACCAAGTTTTCTAGTCTGCTCATACAACTCCCCTTGTACGACCGTCATATGTCGGCTGTTCTAATCGCGCATACGAACGATCGATTTTGCATACAGCGGTCATTAGTATGACCCGTTGTATACGATCGTCGTTCCGCGTGTACAAGGCTTTACACAACTCATTCTACAGGAATGTTACCTGACACCTATGAAATGTTGTAAATGTATGCCTTCTCATAGCCCTCTATGCCTGAAATACTCCAATAGACACAGGTCTTTTTTTCCCATTTCCTATGGACCTGCTCTGCACATCAAGGTTATTGGCAACAGAGAATTAATTTCTTACACAATGACATTGGCTTCCCAATACCTTATCTCCTAGGATCTGCCTCCTAAGTCTACTGAATAGCCTGAAGTTTGATAAATATACCACTCTCTTCTTGCACAAAACCCTATTTCAGAACTTGTATCCAAGCCCTACCCCCTACCAGTGAGTCATGGTTATTGCAAATTAACCCTCCCCTTAAGAAAAATATATTTTAAAGGTTGTCTCTCAAAATTTCAATTGTGTGCTCAATGGCTTTTCTACTGAAAAGCTTGGACTCCACTGAACAACAGACTGAAACCCTGTAACTCTCCCCATCCTTTTTTATATACTCATAACACCTGCGTTGAAACGCCTTTGTTAGCACGTTTAACAGATCGCCCCCCTAGGGGCCTCTGGGGAGGAACTAAAAGCCATTACAGTGCACTGATTTACTTACTTTGTGTGGGTTGGCAACACTCTCGGGCCATATTACACTTCAGAGCACACACATTAGAAGGACTGCATCTCCTTTTATCCAGGGGCATGGTCTATTATTACCTGCTCAGACACACGACTTGAGGGGTATCAGTGATTCAACTCCATAATGTGCTACATCCCTAAATTTGAATATAAACATAGAAATTCCCCTGTTGTGGGAATTTGTAGGCACTTGAATCACAAAAACAGGTACTTATTTATAAATCATCAGTAAAAAAAAAAAAGCAGAAAACATGGAATATACATGGTATGAACAGCTAAAAGTACACCAGCTGAAGTGCAAGATGATGATACAATCTGGTATCCTCCACCCGACGCGTTTCAGAGACTATGCTGCTCCCTTATCAAGGGTGTAGGAGGTAACATTTGTAGTCACTCCATGGTGTAGCGATGAACATTCCATGTTTGGTTTAAAAACAAAGTCTCAGAACTTTCTGCCTTTCCGTCCAACCTTGGAGGTAATTTATATTGTCCTGAATAAAGAAGCCAATCGTGGAGAGGAGCATCAGCAAGAGTGTTACACTCAACCTGGGAAAAACAGTAGGCACTGAGGCCTGGCAGACAAGGTCCTGCACCTATGGACCCATTATGGAATGACAGGCCTCAAAGTGAATAGTGATATAAGTATAGGCTGGCTTTCAACAGCACAGCAAAGTAATGTGTCCTCCGTGAGGGCGTGCAGCAGGACCATAACTGGCTTCTGTTAAAGGGACATCATTCCCAACAGTCAGTGCACACCAGTGCCATCTACCAGTGCCCATCAGTACTGCTAATCAGTGCCCACCAGTGCCATCCATCAGTGCTGCCAATTAGTGCCCATCAATGCCTCATCATCAGTGTCACCTATCAGTGCTGCCTATCAGTGCTCATCGGTGCCACCCATCAGTGCTGCCTATCAGTGCCACCCATCAGTGCCACCCATCAGTGCCGCCCATCAGTGCTGCCCATCAGTGCTGCCTATCAGTGCCACCTCGCAATGCCCTTCAGTGCTGCCTATCAGTGTCCATCAGCGCCACCTATCAGTGCGGCCTCATCAGTGCCTTCTGATCAGTACCCATCAGTGCCACCTAGCAGTGCCTAGCTTTTTCAAAATTTTCGGTCTTTTTTTGTTTGTTCAGTAAAAAATAAACACAGTGGTGATTAAATGCCACCAAAAGAAAGCTATATTTGTGTGAAAAAAATGATAAAATGTCATATGGTTACAGTGTTGCATGACCGCGCAATTATCATTCAAAGTGTGACAGCGATGAAAGCTGAAAATTGGTCTGGGCAGGAAGGGGGGTAAAAGTGCCCTGTAGGCAAGTGGTTAAAGTGTAGAGATCTGTTACCCTCTACTGTCTGTAAATGGCTATTCTTGTCACGATCCTGGTGGTGGAGTCTGACTTACGCAGGGAACAACCACTCTTGTGCACCCGATTCAAGGACCCCTGGTAGAGTAGACAGAAAGTCCCAGAGTGGGGGATGGCACGAGGGCTGCATGGTCACTGGTGGTGATGTGAAGCTCCAGAGGGTCATGCCAATCAGAAGGATGGTCGTACAGGCTGGGTCAGCAACTGGCGGGCTGTGCGGTACTAAGGGGTCAGGCAAGAGAGTGGTCAAGTCCAAGCAAAGTTCATTAACACACTAGCAGAAGTACAGAGGGGTCAGACAATCGGATGGTCATGGATAGGTCGGAGCAGGCAGATAAAAGGCAGGTCAGGTCAAGCCGGATTGGATCAGAGAAACAGGTAGCAACATAGGAACAGGATACAGGAACAGAGCTGGGGCTCACAGGTACTCAGACGCTATACAACGGACAGCACTTGCTGACAGGTGCAGAGGGTTCAAATAGCACCAATTGGTGCCATCTCCGCACAGGCGCACGCATAGGCGCTAATAGTCCAAAAAATACAGTTTTTTTCCTAACATTGCCCCCCCCAAGGGACAGCCTCTTGATGCCCAGCTTGGCCAGATTGCTGTCTTTGAAGGCTTGAATACAGTCATCCACCTTTAGATTGGCTTTGGGCTCCCAAGAGCTTTCCTCTGGGCTGTAACCCTTCCACTTTACGATAACTGGATCCTGCCACCCCTCTTCCTGCAGTCGAGTATTAACTTGACCTCAAATTCCTCTTCACCGTTGATCAGGACAGGGGGAGGGTTAGCTCTATTGGGGAAGGGATCCGGGGTCACCGGCTTCAATAACGAAACATGGAACACCGGGTGTATCCGCAGGGAAGGAGGGAGTTTGTTAGGAAAACGGTCCTCCTGGCTGTTTTTGGCTTCCCGTGCGTGTCAGCGCATGCGCGCGCTCGCGCGCGCTAATGGCGCCGATAGCGGCCATATAAGCAGGCCAGCACCAGGAAGCAGGTGCTGTCCATTCTACAGTGTTTCAGTATCCTGTGACCCGTGTGCTACTCTAAAGAGACTTCCTGTATCTGTGACCCCGGCTCCCCTTGGACTTTGTTTGCTGTCTGCCTGCCCTGAACCCCGGCCTGTCTACGACTACTCTTTGCCTGCTCTCCATTGCCCTCACATTGCCGACCCTGCCTGAACTCGACCAGACCCCCGGCCTGATCCTTCTGTACTTCACTGCCAGCCAACGACCCAGTCTGCATCACTACCCTTCTGTTGCACAAGCTCCAGTGGATTCTCAGACACCACCAGAGACTATATCCAGCCCTCGTGCCCCCTGTGCTCCAGGATTCCCTGTCTCTACTATCAGGGGTCAGACTCGACCGCCAGGTACGTGACAGCCATGCCCGGGTCTGGTGTGCGCAGGGGACCTCTCCCATTGACGATTTGAGTGTGCACCTGGCTCGCCTCACTCACGCCATAAAGGATCTCTAAGAGGGGTACACTCATCTGGAAGGGAGTATCCGAGAGCTCTGCACGTCAGCTTCAGCTAATCCCCGTTAGTCTTCTCCATGCACCATTGTGGCTCTGCCCACGGAGTCCGATGTGCCTATGCCAGAGCAGTTTGCGGGGGACCGCCGGAAGTTCCGGAGCTTCCGTACCTCATGTGAGTTGTATTTCGCTCTTCAACCCCGTACTTTCTCAGTGGAGGCGACTAAGGTGGGGCTGGAGATTTCATTGCTCTTGGAAGAATCGCAAGCATAGGCCCATCGCCTATTGGAACAGAAAGCCCCGGAGACTACCAGTTTGGACCAGCTTTTTCAAGCGATGGCTCAGCTCTATGAAGAGCCCCACTTAGCGGCCACAGCAGAAGCAGCTCTTCACACCCTTCAGCAAGGCCGCCGCACAACGGAGGAATACATTTCCAAGTTTTGGCGCTGGAGCGCTGACACAGCCTGGAGCCACCAGAGGCCATCTTTCCAGGTCAGCCCTTGGCTAGGTGATCCAGAAGAGTAAGTTGAGATTCTCAGAATCTGGGAAAATAGGTCGCCCTGAGTGAGCAGGAAATTTCTAGGCTGTAAGATGGTATCAGGAGAGGCAGATGTTCTGGTTCAGAAAACATACGGGAAAGGGCATCGGGTTTGGTGTCCTTCGACCCAGGCCTGTATGTCAAATGGAATTTGAATCTAGAAAAAAAGAGCACCCAGCGGGCCTGATGGAGTTTGAGCCTCTTGGCCGTCCTGAGGTACTCTAGATTCTTATGATCCATAAGAGCAGGATGGGGTGCTGAGCTCCTTCCAGTAGGTAGCGCCATTCCTCCAGAGCAGCCTTGATGGCCAGCAACTCCCTGTCCCCTAAGTCGTAGTTTTTCTCCGGAGCTGAGAATTTGCGGGAGAAGAAGGCTACGGAGTGAAGGAGTGCCTTCGTTCCCAGCCTTTGGGAGAGAACAGCTCCTACGGCCGTCTCGGAGGCGTCAACCTCCAGGACGTAGGGCAGAGTGGCATCTGGATGTTTAAGGATGGGAGCTGTTGTGAAGAGCTTCTTCAGGGTTTGGAATGCGTGCTGCGCCTCAGAAGACCACTGGAACCGCTGTCCCTGCTTTGTAAGTTGGGTGATGGGGGGCGATGATGGCTGAGAATCCCCTTATAAATCTCCTGTAGAAGGTAGAGAACCCTACAAAGCGTTTGACCCCTTTCTTATCCACGGGTGCTGACCAGTCTAGAATAGCTGCGACCTTCTGAGGGTCCATTGTAACTCCAGTAACCGACAGGCTCAGTCCAAGGAATGGGATACTGGAGCGCTCAAAGGCACACTTTTCTGCCTTGGCGTATAATCTATGTTGTCCGGTCTGAGGACACAGCGGACATGTTGGCGGTGCTCTTGCAGGTAAGATGAAAAAATTAGGATATCATCGAAACAGATGATAACAAAGAGGTCCAGATAATCTCGAAAGATGTCATTGACCAGGTGCTGGAATGTGGCCGGAGCGTTGCAGAGTCCGAAGGGCATGACGGGGTACTCGTAGTGGCCAAAACGAGACCAGAATGCTGTTTTCCACTCGTCGTCCTCTCGGATGCAGATCAGGTTATAAGCCCCTTGGAGATCCAGCTTGGTGAACACGGTGGTCTACCCTAGCCTCTGAAAGAGTTCCAGAACAATCGGGAGAGGATATCGATTTTTAACCGTAATTCGGTTCAGGTCCCTGTAGTCTATGCAAGGGCTAAGGATGTGGTCTTTCTTCTCGACAAAGAAGATACCTGCCCTGGCAGAGGATGTGGATGGTCGGATGAAGCCCTTGGCCAAGTTTTCATCTCAATAGGCCTTGAGGGCCGACAGTTCGAGTTCAGACAACGGATAGATGCGGCCGAAGGGGACCTCCGTTCCAGGGAGCAACTCAATGGGGCAGTCGTAAGACCTGTGTGGTGGTAGTTGGTCTGACCCCTTTTTGCTAAATACGTCCAGGTACTCATGGTAGGCGGGAGGAACAGCTTGGCAGGTTTCCGGGTCAGGCTCAGAGTCCAAGCTCAGGAGTGAGGGGCCAACGTCCCAGAATGGGAGCAGGCAGTGTTGGCCGCATTACGGGGACGGAAAACTGTATATACCCAGAGAACCAGTTTATATTGGGGCTATGTGCCGGAGCCAAGGAAGCCCCAAGATGATGGGGAACAGAGGTGAGGCAATAACATCCAGGATGAGGAGTTCTTGGTGCCCCTCGGCTGTGGATATAGGTATAGGTTGGGTTTCCATGGTTACCTGGCCGGATTTGATGGCCGTTTCGTCGGCCAGACGAATAGTCATTTTATGCGCCTTGGGGCGCAGGGGCATCTGGTGTAGTGTGACAAAGGTCTGGCCCACAAAACAGCTACACGCCCCTGAGTCAATAATAGCTGGTACTTGGACGCTCCCTCCGGGCAACTGCAAAGAGACAAGGAGAGTCAGATGAGATACCTTATCAATGACAGGGGTTGTATCTTGGTTATCCCGTTGGTGCCACTTACCAGCTTTGCAGGACAGGTCCTCACCATGTGTCCGGGTTCCCCACAGTAAAGGGACAAATTCAGCGCACGGCGCCGCTGTCTCTCGTCTGGGGTGAGAGATGGGCGTAGGAGCCAAATCTGCTTCGGCTCAGATGAGTCTGCTGATGCGGCTGGGGCAGGGTACGGGGCAGTGTGACTGGGGACCCGGGGCATCATCCAAGTCAGGCGTTGGACAGTGGGTGTTCCAGCAGATCGTTTGGCTCGGCATTCCCGGAGCCTCCGGTCTATTTGAATGGCTAGGTTTATCAGAGCGTCCAGGGTCGCGGGCACTCCGACGTGGGCGAGCTCGTCCTTTAACGGCTCTGACAGTCCCAGACGAAATTGGTAGCAGAGTGCTGCATCATTTCACGCTGTGTCTGCACTCCAGCGCCTGAACTCCGCTACGTAATCTTCCGCGGTGCGCCGGCCCTACTGCAGGGCATGCAGGGTGGACTTGGCTGTGGCTGCAAGGTGGGGATCCTAGTATAGCTTGGCCATGGCATCAAAGAAGGTACTCAGGGTTGCGACTTCAGTCGCTCTTTGTTCCCAGAGCCGATGGGCCCAGGTCTGAGGTTCACTGTGTAGCAGAGAAATCACCAGACCCACTTTGGTGGCTTCCAATGAGAAAGTGCGAGGCTGCAGACCGAAGTAATGCTCGCAAGCGCTGCGAAAAGCCCTGAACTGTCTTCGGTCCCCCGCAAACTTATCGGGCAAGGGTACCTTAGGCTCCGATGGCAGTGCCATGATGGTGCGGGCCGCTGCAGCTCCGCCTACCAATGCAGAGGGGACGGAGAGCTCACGCACTTGCTCCTCCAGCCGAGTGTAGCCATCTTGCAGGTTCTTCACCGCCAAGTGGACGCACAGATTGTCCATAGCAGAGGGTGTTACCTGAGCAGACTCGGACATGGCTGTCCGTTACTGTCACGATCCTGGTGATGGAGTCTGACATACGCAGGGAACAACCACTCTTGTGCACCCGATTCAGGGACCCCTGGTAGAGTAGACAGGAAGTCCCGGAGTGCGGGATGGCACGAGGGCTACATGGTCACTGGTGGTGATGTGAAGCTCCAGAGGGTCGTGCAGATCTGAAGGATGGTCGTACAGGCTGGGTCGGCAACTGGCGGGCTGTGCGGTACCAAGGGGTCAGGCAAGAGAGTGGTCAAGTCCAAGCAAAGTCCGTTAGCAGATTGGCAGCAGAAGTACAGAGGGGTCAGACAATCGGATGGTTGTGGATAGGTCGGTGCAGGTGGATAAACAGCGGGTCAGGTCAAGCCAGATCGGATCAGAGAAACGGGTAGCAACACAGGAACAGGATACAGGAACAGAGCTGGGGCTCACAGGTACTCAAATGCTGTAGAACGGACAGCACTTGCTGACAGGTGCAGAGGTTTCAAATAGCACCGTTTGGCGCTGTTTTCCAGAGCGTGCGCGAACTCGCACAGGCGCTAATAGTCCAAAAAATACATATTTTCTCCTAACAATTCTGCTTAATGTTTATAGAGCTCTTTATGCACATCACTTCCTGTCTCTGTGTATCTGAGTTAGAAACCCCAGAGGCAGGGGCGTTGCTAGGTCTACAAAAGATCTGGAACTAGAGCCCATAGCAATCAAGTAAAGTATGTCATATGTTTGGGCGGGCATACAGATGCATATAATATACATGTGTTTTGTGTGTGTGTGTGTGTGTGTATGTGTGTGTGTGTGTATATATATATATAAGTATATACACACAGTATCTCACAAAAGTGAGTACACGCCTCACATTTTTGTAAATTTTTTATTCTATCTTTTCATGTGACAACACTGAAGAAATGACAATTTGCTACAATGTAAAGTAGTGAGTGTACAGCTTGTATAACAGTGTAAATTTGCTGTCCCCTCAAAATAACTCCACACACAGCCATTAATGTCTAAACCACTGGCAACAAAAGTGAGTACACCCCTAAGTGAAAATGTCCAAATTGGGGCCAATTTTCCCTCCCCAGTGTCATGTGACTCGTTAGTGTTACAAGGTCTCAGGTGGGAATGGGGATCAGGTGTGTTAAATTTGGTGTTATCAGTCTCACTCTCTCCTACTGGTCACTGGAAGTTCAACATGGCACCTCATGGCAAAGAACTCTCTGAGGATCTGAAAAAAGAATTGTTGCTCTACATAAAGATGGCCTAGGCTATAAGAAGGTTGCCAAGATCCTAAAACTGAGCTGCAGCACGGTGGCCAAGACCATACAGCGGTATAACAGGACAGGTTCCCCTCAGAACAGCGCCTCGCCATGGTCAACCAAAGAAGTTGAGTGCACCTGCTCAGCGTCATATCCAGAGATTGTCTTGGGGAAATAGACGTATGAGTGGTGCCAGCATTGCTGCAGAGGTTGAAGGGGTGGGGGGGTCAGCCTGTCAGTGCTCAGACCATCCGCTGCACACTGCATCGAATTGGTCTGCATGGCTGTCGTCCCAGAAGGAAGCCTCTTCTAAAGATGATGTGCAAGAAAGCCTGCAAACAGTTTGCTGAAGGCAAGCAGACTAAGGACATGGATTACTGGAACCATGCCCTGTGGTCTGATGAGACCAAGATAATCTTATTTGGTTCAGATGGTGTCAAGAGACATGCTTGGCCAGTCCATCACCTTTACTCTCAGCTTCTTTAGCAAGGCAGTGGTCATCTTGGAGGTGTGTTTGGGGTCGTTATGTTTGAATACTGCCCTGTGGCCCAGTCTCTGAAGGGAGGGGAAGCTCTGCTTCAGTATGTCACAGTACATGTTGGCATTCATGGTTCCCTCAATGAACTGTAGCTCCCCAGTGTCGGCAGCACTCATGTAACCCCAGACCATGACACTCCCACCACCATGCTTGACTGTAGGCAAGACACACTTGTCTTTGTACTCCTCACCTGGTTGCTGCCACACACGCTTGACACCATCTGAACCAAATAAGTTTATCTTGGTCTCATCAGACCACAGGACATGGTTCCATAAATCCATTTCCTTAGTCTGCTTGTCTTCAGCAAACTGTTTGCGGGCTTTCTTGTGCATCATCTTTAGAAGAGGCTTCCTTTTGGGACGACAGCCATGCAGACCAATTTGATGCAGTGTGCGGCGTATGGTCTGAGCACTGACAGGCTGACCCCCCACCCCTTCAACCTCTGCAGCAATGCTGGCAGCACTAATACATCTATTTCCCAAAGACAACCTCTGGATATGACGCTGAGCAACAATTCTTTTTTTCAGATCCTCAGAGAGTTCTTTGCCATGAGGTGCCATGTTGAACTTCCAGTGACCAGTATGAGAGAGTGAGAGCGATAACACCAAATGTAACACACCTGCTCCCCATTCACACCTGAGACCTTGCAAAACTAACGAGTCACATGACACCAGGGAGGGAAAATGGCCAATTGGGCCCAATTTAGCCATTTTCACTTAGAGGTGTACTCACTTTTGTTGCCAGCGGTTTAGACATTAATGGCTGTGTGTTGAGTTATTTTGAGGGGACAGAAAATTTACACTGTTATATAAGCTGTACACGCACTACTTTACTTTGTAGCAAAATGTCATTTCTTCAGTGTTGTCACATCAAAAGATATAATAAAATATTTACAAAAATGTGAGCGGTGTACTTACTTTTGTGAGATAGCGTATGTATATATTTAAAGGTGACAGTATACCTGCCTCCTTGTTATGTCACATGCACTATACCAAATAGCTGAGTCTGTGAAACGGTGTGCATGTGTAGTGGTCACCTTGCATATGTTAGTAAGTGAACCTATTTATTGCAATAGCATTTATATGCAGCTCCTGTTAGTTCCCCTGAAGAAGTCATGTGAAGTGACGCAACGCATAGGATGTGGCCGGACTGGGTATTGCACCGGAAGTGATGTGAGAGGCGGCGAACGCTGATATTTTGACTGTTTTATGCGTGTTTTATTATATTTTGATGGAAGCACATTTGGCTTTTCAAATAAAAAAGTATTTTAATGGTTTTACACTATGAGAGGCATGTTATCTGTTTCATCTCCATATGTGGATAGGAGCCATAAGTGGAGTCCTATGGTCCTGGATGCCATATCCTGCATAAAGGACGATCTTTGTGGGGAAGATTGAGCAGCTCCATGCTGGAAAGTATTTACAAAGCTGTCTATAACTCACATGGAGGTGAGAGTTCTGTGAGCACAGAGGTGTTGGTGGAAGCACAGTAGCACTTGATGGAAATATATGAAGAAATACAGAGCACATTTAATCTAAGCACTGTCATATTACAATCATTGAACAGCTTGGTTGCGGAGCCATTACAGACTGCATATGAACTGAATTATTATATTGTTTGTTAATTTGTTAGTTCACTTTGGTTACAGGAATTGCGCAGCACCATTTTATTTATGTATACCTGCCTCATTGTTGTTATGTCACATGCACTATACCAAATAGCTGAGCCTGTGAAACGGTGTGCATGTGCAGTGGTCACCTTGCTTACGTTGGTAAGTGAACCTGTTTATTGCAATAGAGTTTATATGCAGCTCCTGTTACTTTAGCTAACCCTGTCCCTTCTGATCTGGGATTCTATAGCTAGTTTTAGCTCAAGACTTAATAACCTGCATAGGCTAGAGCCAGGTTAGGCATCTGATGGCCACTTCTGATAGTCAGGTTGCATGACAGATTAGAAGCTACTAGGGACTAAGTGCAGAGTAGATACACTGAATTTGAGTTCCAGTGCAACACCACAGTTTCTGCTAGTGAAAAGCTGCATTCCAGGCTGGTTGGACAATGGCTGAAGGCACCCCTTATCATCTCAGATCTTGTCTTCATGTGTCCAATGCCAAGATGAATGTCACATCGTGATTATCCTTCGGGGCCCCTGCAACTGGGCTTTGCTCCAACATTCATCAGGAGGTACTTCTATTAAAACCTATATACATGTGCACAATTTCAACCTCTGTTTTTAGTTTATTTCAATCATCAACCACCCTTCCAGTAAAATAATACTTTCTAAGATTAGTTTTGAACTTCCCCCCAGTTAGTTTGAGGTCCCCGTGTTCTTGATTTTGGTTTCATATTGAAAAGACTGCCCTCCTGAACCTTATTCACCCCCTTGAGGTATTTAAAGGTTTCAATCAATGTCTCCCCTCTCCCTTCTTTCCTCCAGACTGTACATATTAAGTTCCTGAAGTCGCTCTTGATATGTTTTTTCCCCCAGACCTTTCACCATTTTTGTTACCCATCTCTGAACTCGTTTTCTCTTATCAATATCTTTTTGTAAGTGTGGTCTCCAGAACTGGACACAGTATTCTAATGCCCCGTACACACGATCCGAAAATCGGACGACAGATTTTCCATTTTTTTCCGCATGCTAATCTCAGATCGAATCGGAAGAGTTTACTTTGGTTATGAAAATTCTTGCACAACAGAATAAAAAATCGGAAGCGATGTGATGTGTTGCAGTGTATTTGTATTGCATTTTCAAACGACAGCTGTACTGATGAAACGAAAATCGTACGATCGGGCACCGTGCGAGAGAATTTTTCCTGCATGTCCGATCTTGTCCAGACGGAAAACATCGGATGAACTGCCATGATTGGCTCTCGAAAACTCTGTACTAATGATCCGATTATCGTACGACCGATTCGAAAGCTGTATTTTCCGTACTATTTTCTAATCGTGTGTACGGGCCATTAGTGAGGTCTCACTAAAGATCTATATAGAGGAATCAGGACCTCCTTCCTCCTGCTGGTGACCCCTCTAGTGATATAAAGATCTATATAGAGGAATCAGGACCTCCTTCCTCCTGCTGGTGACCCCTCTAGTGATATAAAGATCAATATAGAGGAATCAGGACCCCCATCCTCTGCTGGTGACCCCTCTAGTGATATAAAGATCTATATAGAGGAATCTGGACCTCCTTCCTCCTGATGGTGAACCCTCTAGTGATATAAAGATCTATATAGAGGAATCAGGACCACCTTCCTCCTGCTGGTGACCCCTCTAGTGATATAAAGATCTATATAGAGGAATCAGGACCACCTTCCTCCTGCTGGTGACCCCTCTACTGATACATCCCAGAATTCTATTTGCTTCTCTCACTGCATGGTCACACCGTTTGCTCATTTTGCAATCATCTGAAATAAACACCCCCAAATCTTTTTCTTCTGTAGTGCTGGTGTTGCACAAATGCTGAAAGTATGGTCAATAATTTCAATATGAGAAGGGCCGGGTGAAACCAGAAGTATTTTTATTGAAAAGTTTCTGCAATAACAAGGGCATGACCTTTCAGTCTGAGATACAGGACAGCAACTGCTATTCTGTTCCCACCAGAAACAAAGGTCTGACTTTTGGTCCCCCCTTGCTATATTATGTGCTCTCTGTCATTCAGGCTTTTAACTCTATGCTGCCATTTAATGGTGATTTAATAGAAATACCATGAGTTTTACTTTCTAAACAGAACAATAGGAAATGTTAAACTTATTAGTTTGTTTTTTATAGGGTACCTGATTTTGGCATACCTAATACTGGCTAACACTGTACCCCCAATGCTGTACTCTCTAAGGGGATTCTTATTCCCTAGGTGCATTATTTTACATAGAAACATAGAAATGTTGGAGGTATGCAATGTTACTACTATTTTCTTATACAAAGCTTGTATTATTTCCATACATCTATATACTTATCGTTAATTTTATATGCTGGTTGCAGTAGTTACTCTGCTTCCAATTACTTTGATTAGATTACTGGTTAATTTCCCAGGAAGGGAAAAATCCCTGTCCTGAGTGGAGCACTGACAACTTTTCAATCCCACTCTTATACTTAGCGAAGGTTCTGATTCTTTTATTTACCTACAGGTATAGTGCAATATCCAGTTTGGGCAGGAACATTTCCTCATAACCCCCACCCCAAAAGAGGGCTACAAAAGTAATATTAAACCATTGTTTTTTTTTAATTTAACACCCTAAATAATTCTTACCCCAGCACTTGCAGTTTCCAGCTTTCAATGCTGCTGGCTTCTGCTCTCTCATTGCTGCTTCCCTTCTGGTCTTGATAGAAAAGAGTAACCAGTGGACAGTGCAGTCTGCAAGCAGTCTGTTAGTTTAGTGGAGGGAGGGGGAGGGAGGAGCAGAGGAGTATCTTTCCATCCTAGGCTATGAAGCTGTGTGTTTCTATAGATGCACACAGTGTAGGGAGACACATCTCTAGCCCCTGCAAGGGTGGATCCATAGGATGCTGCAAGATAAAAGATCCACCCTGAAACAGGAAACCTGGGGCAGCGGTCGTGATGTCAACTTAAACCGAAACATAGGCAAGGATTAAAGCGGAGTTCCACCCAAAAATTGAACTTCCGCTTTAAGCACTCCTCACCCCCTTACATGCCACATTTGGCATGCAATTTTTGGGGGGGGGGGGTGTGTCCCCAGGTTTCAGAGGGACTTCCTGTCCCTCTTCCACCTTCCGCCTCTGGGCCGCCTAGGCGACTCCTCCTCTCCTCCTAGGCGGCCCCTCCCTCCTGGCAATCTTCTGGGACACGTCACAGGTCCCAGAAGATTGCCTGGCCACTGGCAACGCACAGCGCCACTCGCGCATGCGCAGTGCGTGCCCGGCCGTGAAGCCACGGCCGGTGCCCACACCTGAAATGCCGGCGCCGCAGGGAGGAGGGGGAGACGAGCGAGGCTTCGGGCGCAGCCGTCGCTGGAGCGGGAGACAGGTACGTTTCTGTTTATTAAAAGTCAGCAGCTACACTTTTTTATAGCTGCTGACTTTTAATAAACCAAAAAACGAGTGGAACTTCCGCTTTAACAAGTAAAGATGCTGCAGACTCATGAAGTGATTACATCTGCTGCTGGAGGTACTTAAACACTGAGGGTGTGATATCACTTTAAGAGACGTTGTTTTGAAATATTATATTCAAGTTATTTTCTATAATTCTTCTGTTCTTTTACAGTTTCTATGATAATAACCTAACAGACAGTTCCTGCCCCAACCTGGCATTGGGAATAGGAAATAACCGGACACTGAGGAAGCTGGACCTGTCTGAGAACAATTTGGAAGGTCCTCATTTCAGTGATCTGATGACCGCTCTGACCACAAGCCGGATAGAGGAATTACTGTGAGTATAAAAAGGACTGATTGCCTCAATCATTTTTCTAGGACTTTTATCCACAACACACAATATAGTAATGAAGCCTAACTGGCGCTGTTACTTTCTCATGGGGGATTCTACCTCCAGTGCTAGATTAAATAAACCGAGCTCCACCAGTGAGATCCCACCGCCGGCACACACATTGGCCTCTCTAATAAAACCCAAAATATTAGTTACATGGAGATGAAAATTATTCCTTCTTTCATATTATGAACTTCATGTGCATGCAAAATGGCATGTCCTAGTTATACAGAACCCTAGGGATAAAACAGTTGTATGGATCGTGTCTACAGTGGACATTTGAAGTTTGGGCTTGCTGGGGTTGGAAATTCCAACTCTGACCCAGCTATCAGAACAATCAGGTCCATATGGCCTGGTGATTGGCCAAGGATTAGAGTCCTTCCCACATTCATGCCTCTATAAATTAAAGTGTTACTAAACCCAGGAGCCTGCTCTCCCCAGGAGCCTGCAGTCATTATATCTGCTCTCCCCAGGACCCTGCAGTCACTATATCTGCCCTCCCCAGGAGCCTGCAGTCACTATATCTGCTCTCCCCAGGAGCCTGCAGTCACTATATCTGCTCTCCCCAGGAACCTGCAGTCATTATATCTGCTCTCCCCAGGACCCTGCAATCACTATATCTGCTCTCCCCAGGAGCCTGCAGTCACTATATCTGATCTCCCCAGGAGCCTGCAGTCACTATATCTGCTCTCCCCAGGAGCCTGCAGTCACTATATCTGCTCTCCCACAGTACACAGAACATGGAAATGCAATTATTTTAGTAAATATAAACTGCTAAATACATTTTCTCATCAGCAGTATATAGCAGTCATGTGACTTCTATCAGTGTCTGGTTAAAAACATGTAGGAGGAGTTTTCATTCTCCCCTGTTTATCCTATAAGGCAGGACCCCTGAACCTCTGTCTGCACAGTGCTGATTGGACCTGTGCTGATCACATGCACCCTCCCAAGAAAAAGAAAACTTTCTAGCAATACATACCAAACTGAGCATGTGCAGCTTGTCCCCGTGACTCTGTTCTATCAGGAGATGGTTTGAGGACAGTGAAAGAAGAGAAAGATCAGAGAAGACAGGATCAAACAGCCTTTTTACACTATGCAGAGGATTAACCCCTTAGGTTCCACAATGCATACTTTACTGCATATACACACTGATTTTACTGTTTACTGGTGTGGGTTTAGTAACACTTTAAGTAGCATGAAAAATGAACATTGTGTTCATCTGGGAAATTGTATTCAGACACATCGTTCATGGAGGTTTGTATTTGTAACCCAGGGGTGCCCAACCTGAAGAGCAAGGGCCACCTAAGCGACTTGGTAACTGGTCGCAGGCCATAATGAGCAGAGCAGGCGGATGACAGAGCAGACATGGATACAGCCCACTCTACTCTATGGGCTCTCCGATCCTTTCAGCCCAAAATGGAAGGGGGTGGATCCCCTTCCATTTTTATTTTTTCAGCGAATCAGTTTGGAGGTAGGCGGGTGTAAATGGACACAAGTCCGTTTACATCTGCTGTTCCATAGAGGTGAATGCAGGGTCCTGTTGGGTTGGACCGATCATGAGAAAGGGGCCTAAGGCTGCTTCACACTGATGCGCTGCGGTTTATCCACACCAGGGGTGCAGCACAGTATCCCTGTGGCTTTCCTGCGGGTTAGCTGCACTTTGCCATAGAATTCTATTATATCCTGCAGGCGGGGTGCTCTTTCTGAAAGCTCACCAAAACACACAGGTAATAACAGAAGTCTATGGCTCAGGGCAGTGTTTAAAAGGAGTGCAGAGTAACCACTGCAGAACAGATATGCCCATATATAAACTGTGATTTTAGTAAAAAAATTACCTTTAATAACACTCTTCTATTCAGGTATCACTGGCCATTGCGGTCTCAGGTGGAGTGCATTTGGTATCACTCCGCATGTGACAGGAGGCGGTGCTATACAGCAAGCATCAGATTATGAGAATGCCGCTTGCTTCCTCTACAGCCAGCTTCATTCGCAACGCTGATGTTCTGGGATGGCGAGTCAGCAACCCGCAATCTGGGCTTGCCAACCCATCATCCCAGAGCTTGAGGTTGCAGGCCACATCAGAGTGCTCTACAGGCCACTGGTTGGGCACCCCTGCTGTACCCTATTCTCCTTCTCACATTTAAAATTAAAATTGTGTAAAACTTACGTAAAAAATAAATGCAATGATTTGCAATTCTCATAAACCTACATTTTATTCACAATAGAAAACATATCAAATGTTTAAACTACAAAAAAAAAATAAACCATTTTAAGAAAAAAATAAGGCAATTTGAATTTGATGGCAGCAACACGTCTCAAAAAAGTTGGGACTGGGCAACAAAAAGCAGGCAAAGTACAACCCCAATTTCAAAGAAGTTGGGACAGGGAAATGTTTAGAATGGTGTATTATCCCATCTTCTTTTAGCAACATTCTGTAAAAATCTAGGAATTGAGGAGACCAGTTGCTGGAATTTCGGGGGAGAAGAATGTTGTTCCATCCTTGCCTGAGCATATGCTGCTCTAAAACCTGGATATATCTTTCAGCATTGATCGTGCTTTTTCCAGATTTGCAAGCTGCCCATTTCATACCCACAAATGCTCCCCATATCATCAACGATGCCTGCTTTTCAACTGAGCGCTGATAACAAGCCGGAAGGCCCCTCTCCTCTTTAGGTTGCCCATGTTTGCCAAAAAGAATGTCAAATTTTGATTTGTCTGAACAATTTTCAACTTTGCAAAAGATCGTTTTAAAAGGGTGAGTTCGGTTCACCTTTATAAAAGAACTACTTATGCAAGTAAGGAGTGTTTGTAGATAAAAACAAATCATCCAGCTCTGACTAAAGCTGGATAATGTTCTTGCTACAGGTGTCGGCCATTTATATACTTCACAAAGCCAGACTGAAAGAATCCCAAGACGTTGCTAACTGATGCCTACTTGTTACTACTCGCCTCCACCATCACAGGAGTGAGCTCTTTCTCTGATATAAACCCCCTCACATGCTCTTTCTCTCCCCTGATTTAGTAGTTCTGAGCTCAGCATCTGAGAGCTCACTTCTGTGATGGTGGAAGTGAGCAGTGATGACTAGGCTGCGACAGACCCAAACAGGACAGGGGTTTTTGAAGGGGACTGCAGGGTGGCCTCTTGCCTACTGACTATAGGCCCTGGGTTTTAATGGAACACTACTCTTTGGGAGGTGCGTGCTGGGGGACCCTTGGAGTGGTCATGATTTTGGATTTGGAGTTGTCTCCCCGAAACACACAGACTCTGGGAATCTAGACCCGGCATTCATATTTAGGGCCTCTATGCCCATAACCAGCAATGACTGCTTTAGGTTGTGATATTTAGAGCAGATGTTAATATCATCAGCTCAAAGTAACCGGATTCTGAGGTATCCTGATATCATCTGTTTAAGGTGTTATGTGTCTTTCTCCCATTGTTAATTGAGTCACCTATTGTTTCTGTCTGTCTGCTCATCTGTGTTCATATTTATGAAAATGTGTAATGTACTTTGTTGTAGGCTTCTTACCGGGCAGTCTGGTCACCTAGGCTGGTTTAAGTGGCTAGTAGGGATGAGCTTCCAGTTTGAGTCAAACGCATGTTCGTCTCGAACATCAGGTGTTCGTCCGTTCGCGCCATTGCGAACATTATGGGGTGTTCGCTGGAATTTCGCGTGCCCCATAATGCATTCCAATGGCGGCGAAATGCCGCCCGCTGATTGGCTGATTGACCTGCATGCTTTGGCCAATCAGCGGGCGGACTGCTGTCAGGTTTCTGCAGCTAAGCAGACCAGACACGTAGCTACACAATGGAACCGAGACCAAACAAAGTATATAACTTTAAAGGTGATATTTATTTACAGTGAAACACACACCAAAAAATATACACAGCAAACAGCAAGCAAAACAAACCTCAAAGACAAAAACAAGAACCAAACCCCCAATGCACAAACAAGAATAACTAATAAACCTAACTACACTATGGACCAAAAATAACTATATACAATATATGTAATATAAAGGACAAGATTACAGGGTATACAAGGAATCAAGTTATCAAGGCTGGGTACTAGGGCAGGAAGCAGGAGCAAGGCAGATGGGTACAGGAAGATTCAGGATATCAGGGGACACAAGCACAAGGATCTGGCAGCAAGGAGGCGAACAGGACCGCGACGCACTGGGGAAAGGGAGGAACAGTCTTAAATAGCCATCAAATTGCTGAAATTCAGGTGCTGCTGATTGTTACAGCTTGCTGGCTCTGGGGAGACACCTGCTAGTGGCCACTGGAGCTGCAGCAAACAGCCCAGAGCAGCACAGCGCCACCAGTAGGTAAGCTCAATCCTGACACCTGTTGTGAGAGCTTTGATTGGCTAAAGGCAGGGTGCCTTTAGCCAATCACTGCTCAGCAGCCTCAATCCACGACCCACACTGTATAAAGCCGCTTGTACAGTGGCTCTATGTAGTGAGTGTTGGCGGCAGTGCTGGAGTGATAGAGAGAGAGTTTAGGTTGCGGATTGTAGGCAGCTTAGCTAGATAGCTAATTGCAAATTGTGGAAAAAAAAAAAAACATAACTAGCTAGATATAAAGATATATTGTATATTACATAGTTACATAGTTAGTGAGGTTGAAAAAAGACACAAGTCCATCAAGTCCAACCTATGTGTGTGCTTTCATGTCAGTATTACATATAGATCACCCTATCTATCTATCTGTCAGTTAGTGCAGGCAGGTTAGTGTAGGGAAATATATACTAGATAGATAGGGCTATCTGTATACAGTCAGGCAGTGCAAGAATATATATATATAGATTTCCGTGGGACGGAAATCGGTTAGTTTCGAG
>BLSH010536654.1:153773-186165 GCA_018402905.1 Glandirana rugosa | reverse complement strand
GCCCCTTTCCTATCGACCTCCTCGGAAACCCAACGTGGTGTTCTCACCTCCCCATCCAGATCAAGAGAGATCATCTGCGCTCTTTACAAAGCAAAATACTTAAATTTATTTGGGGTAGTGCGGGATACAGAATTAAACAACAAACACTCTTTCTTTCTAGGAAAAAGGGCGGTTTTGGGGTCACTCATCTCCTTAAATATTATTTTGCGGCAAGACTCTCCTAAATCTCCACAGTTTACACTAAGGCGGAGAAACCGAATGGGTCCAGATAGAACGTCAGGCAGCACCTTCGTTTACACTAGATTAACTCTTGTGGTGCAACCCAAAGGCTCCTCCAGCTATCCTTTCCCCGACGCTCTCAACCTCCTTTTCCCTATGGGACTCACTGAGAAGGAGCCCTACCCTAGTCTCTCCACCAAACCCCTACCACATTTGTTCCACAATCCGGAATTCCCCCCTGGTCAAAATATTTTAGCCTTTCAATGGTGGCTAAACAAAGGCCTATACCGGATAGGACATTTCTTTACACCCTCAGGTCCAATAACTTTAGCGACTGTGTCAGCAAACTTGACCTTCCAAACTCTGAAAAGTTTAGATTCAGACAAATCAGTCACTTTCTCCACACCATTTGGAAGGATAAACCCTCCCCTCCCCTAATCACCCCCTATGAAGCCTGGTGCGGCTCAGCCATGGAGCAGAGAGGAGGTATATCGATTATCTATGCGTCACTTACAAGCCGAAATACTAAATCCTCCTACATGCTAGCTTGGGAGGAAGATCTTCAATTTCAGTGGAATTTAGATACTTGGCATAAAGCTACGTCGCTGGCCTATAGGGGGATCCTCAATACAGCATTGATGGAAGCAAACATCAAAGTCATCTGCCAGTGGTACATGACTCCAATTAACTTAGCGAAAATATACCCCACGGCAAATCTCCTTTGCTTCAGAGGTTGTCAGCTTCGAGGTACCATGGCCCATATCTGGTGAGAATGTCCCAGAATAAGAACTTTGTGGAAAAAAATTTTTAGGCTGATTTATAAAGTCACGAACCTAAAAATCCCTAACAACCCAACAATAGCTCTTCTAAACTCCCATATCCCGAACATCCCAAAGCCATCTCAAAAACGGATCCACTTCATCTTTTTGGGCACTAAAATATCTATTGCTAGGTCTTGGAAAAAAACCCACACATCACTGAAAGCAGTGATCAGGAAGGTCTCCTGGATCATGTCTCAGGAGAAACTGGCTAGTGCTCTTTCTGACTCATCCAAAAAATTCGAAACTATATGGGAACCCTGGGCCTCTTTTATAGGTGTTCCATTATACCCAGGAATGACCCTCCCCCAACAGCCACAAGGTACTGTGTAAATGGGCTCCCCACAGGGAGAATGTGTTGGCTTCACCCCCCCTCTCTTCTTCTAACTGTTCATTTCTTCTATCTGTCTCTTCTCTTTCTTCTTCTTTTCTCTATCGATCTCACTGGTTATACTGTTATTACATGGTTGGTCGTTACAAGACAGGACACCTAGGAGAACACTCGAGAAGGGGGCGCCCCGTGTCCTCAAGGTTCTCGGAACTTTTTAGGTCATCCAGACTACACGGGGGGAGATGGTTTCTTTGGTAAGGAGGGCGAGAGCTTTGGGATCTCCCCTGGAATCCTGGGGGCTTCTGGGGCTCTCTTCTGGCACAGTATGTTCCCACTGGGGGTGACCGAGGGGCTCCCCGGCTTGCTCTCGGGGGTTCCGAGGAGAACCCTCAACAGGCCTAGAACCTCACATTCGCCCACATGAAGGCAAAGCTGCACAGGTTATCCATATTACTTTCTGATATTAAATGTTTTCAGGAGCGAGATTATTCCTCCCTTGTTAAGGCTATGCGCCCACATGGTTGCCATCTTGAATATAGACATTGTATTCGCAAGAATCTGTTTGTCATTTTCAATCCAACACCCTGTAATTCGTCCTCTACTGTAACGATGTATATCTTTTGTTTACCTGCTGTTTTTTTTTCTTGAAACAAAATAAAATACTTTGAAAGTAAAAAAAAAAAAAAATATTTCCTTCAGGGAGACAGGGGTCACAAACGTTATTGTTGCTACCGGCAATCACCAGAAAAGTCAGCAGTCATAAGTTTCTGGTTGCTCGGGCACAGTTGGTGCTGAGCGACATGCCTGGGCAAGTCCTTTTAGTATCTGCATGCCTGCTAACTTCAGTTCATCTAACAAGGGGTTACAGCAGCACACCAGGGGAGGGGCCTGCCTATCAGTTTCCAGCCTGTCTGGAAGTGAAAAGAAAATGGCAGCACATCCAAGGTACTTTACAATGCTTTATTGGTTCATCATGGTGGCACTACAAGTACCAGTAGTACAACCACCTACGAAGACGCGTTTCACACAAGGAATCTGTGCTTAATTATTACGGTGTAATGATTGTAATGATTAAGCACAGATTCCTTGTGTGAAACGCGTCTACGTAGGTGGTTGTACTGCTGGTACTTGTAGTGTCACCATGGTGAACCAATAAAGCATTGTATACCTTGGATGTGCTTTTCTTTTCATCCTATTGTACACAGCGGAGCGAGCCGTGGCAGGCACTCCAGGCTTTACTGTTACCTTCACTAGCACCTGGAGCGGTGGTTCATCTTTATAAACAGGAGTAGTACTGCGCAGCCTATAGACTAAAATCATGTAAATTGGTGTCCCTCTAGTGGTGAGGGTGTGTAATGATTCCTAGTGGCTGGGAGTTCTAGCTATATATCCCAGTTTATCTGACATACCATGATATAAAATGATAAATACACATAAACAACTTAAAATCAGTCCTGGATGGGGAAGTTTCCCTTATACGCTCAAATGTCTCTGTACATAGAATCCCAATAAAATAGTAGTGACCTTAAACCATACAGATGTATACCAGATAAAAGCTGATAAAAATAGTAGCTTTTGCATAGACTCAATGACAGTGATATTGTAAAATATATATATACATTCAGTGATTATTAATAAAATCAATGTGTTTCAAGCAGTAAAATAAAGTTCAATTTTAAAAGAAATTATGATGGTGACATAAAGTGACTGGTGCTCAAGTGTCCATTCAAACAATTGGTGCTTTGTTCGCATAAAGAAAGCCTCTTTATTCTGGGGGATTTGAGAGGTGTTCCACCCCAAAGAGATTCCTCTAGACGGTGCTATTGCAGTGATACGTGCTCACAGAACTCTCACCTTGGTTTCTCAGGCTATGGGCATATAAAGGTATCTTTTCTGGATCTCGTTCTACAGTTCCACACCTCCTTTCCTGCTGCTCATACGGGGGATGGGCCGTTCGTCCGACCGCTCGATCACCAATCTCCTTCCTAGGGTACCGACCTTTTATGTCTCAGATGTAAAGCAAGAAACAGAAGGCTCCCATGGTGTAGTAAATTTAAGATCCAAATTTATTAAGCCAAATAAAACGCTTGCATAAAAACAGGTTAAAATCAAACAAAACTTCCAGCAAGGGTAAAAGCACCTCTCACCAGGTATCCAGCAACGTTGTGTGCAGCCTACGTGTTACGTCATGTCACGTGACTTCTTCAGGGCTTCATCTTTGCTTCTGGACTGTCTGGTTCCCTGCTAGCAGACACCACAAGGCAGAGGAGCAAGATGGCTGCAGGTGGATGTGTGTACCCAGCGCTGACATGGTTGCCTGAGCTGCAGGAGTGGTCACTGGTAGACACTGGTGTCCAGTTGGAGTATCACAAGGGATTCGACCTTGGGCAGGCCAGAGTGCATCTGGAGCCATCCCTGAAAGGTGGAATGGAGTCAGAGCTTGGTGACTCCCTTGCAAAGATTGTGACCTAAGAGAAGAGGAGTCCATCGTGGCCTGCAGCCTGGTTGGGGACCTGGTGACTGTAAGTACTGCCATACAGGAGCCAAGTGTCCCTGAAATACCAGCCGCTCCTATGTCCCTTGCTATCCTAGTCCAGCAGGAGCCAGTGTTGGAGAGAGGTGCCCCTAAGGTGAGCTGAATGGGGAGGGTGAGGACAAGGCCATAGATTGGGGTTCCCCCAAATTGCAAGCAGGGTTTGGGTCCCTGGAAGAGATAGCAGATTGATTGTCCCACAGTAGAGTTGAGTGAACACCTGGATGTTCGGGTTCAGTGGGTTCGGCCGAACTTCGTGCAAAAACAGCACAAAAATGACTGTAAAAAGTCCTGGAAAGTGCTAGAGGGCTGCAAAAGGAAGTAAAATGATTTTAGAACAATAATCTGTCCCTTACAGCAACAGCAGGAACCTGATCCTATAGGAGTAGGCAATGATTTTAGAACAATAATCTGTCCCTTACAGCAACAGCAGGAACCTGACCCTATAGGAGTAGGCGATGATTTTAGAACAATAATCTGTCCCTTACAGCAACAGCAGGAACCTGACCCTATAGAAATAGAAGATGATTTTAGAACAATAATCTGTCCGTCCAAGCAGTAGACTCTACCTAGTCTAGTCAGATTGTTCTGTAATGCAGGATGAGATGTTATTAGATCTGCAATCTGTCCCTAAAAGCAGTAATAGTAGTAATCTCTACCTAGTCCACAATCAGATCATTCTGTAATGCAGGATGAGATGTTATTATATCTGCAATCTGTCCCTCACAGCACCAGCAGCATCCTCTCCCTACATTAGCCAGAGAGCATGTGACATGCAGCACTAAGTGACTCCAGCTTATAAAGAGGCTGGGTCAGATGATGCACTGGCCAATCACAGCCATGCCATTAGTAGGCATGGCTGTGATGGCTTCTAAGGGCAAACCAGTGAAACGCTTGTTGATTGGCTGCCCTGCAGCTGTTCAACAGGAGGAATCAAATATCCGAACCCGAACCCAAACTTTTTTCAAATGTCCGGGTTCGGGTCCGGGTCATGGACACCCCAAAGTTCAGTACGGACCTGAACTTTACAGTTCGGGTTCGCTCAACTCTATCCCACAGCAGCTCGGAGGAGGAATGGGAGATTGGATGCTCCCAGGTCCAGGAAATACAGTCCAGGGTGGTAGATGTTCCAGATCTGGCTATGGGAGCTGACGAAGCTGCAGGAATCCCTGTCAGCAGCAGAGAACTTTTACAGAACAGACCTTCTACTACCCAGACCAGAGCACCTGCATATAGGGAGTGGGTTGAGAGATCCCACAATGCATGTGTCCTGCTGGAAAAAAAGGGAGCCCAAAGAAATGCACAGGGTTTCCAGGCTCCAGCGGGAGGTGCAGAGAGAAGTTGCTTTGGAATGGGGTCTGGACTATCGTTATGTCCCTCCCGAGACCATGGACATCATTGAGAGCTCCCGGGGAGAGTGGGAGGATGATATGGTCTAGGACTATTTGCATATCCCCAAGCCTTCGCGGGTGCCAGATTGTGCTGAGACCTGGACCCTCTTTGAGGACATTCAGTGTGAATGGCGGCTGGGGAGATCAATCAAAAGAGACCGGGTGCTTATCATGAAGGCGGGATGGCCTATGAAGAACCACTTGGTCTCCATCAGGGAGGAGAGGGGAGTCGGGAAGAGACTACCTGATCCTCACTTCTATGTGTGAGGAAGACTGTGGAGTTGTACAGCCACCATAGAAGTAGCCACATGGACTGCATAGGAGTTGCAAGAGTGTTGTGTTTCTTTTCCTCCCTGACTTTGCAGGAACAGGAAACCTGCCACCCTGTGCCCAATGGATGGTCCATTTCCCTGTTGAAAGGACATTTGGGTGAGGCCTGTTCTTTAAAGTAACTTTGTTGGAGCCCGTTTGCCCAGGGAGGGCCCCTCCCATCAGGAACTCCAACGAAGAATGTCATTTGCTTGTTGTTCATGTTTTTTTCCCTAAGCTGTTACTGTCAGCAGGCTATAACCCCCTCCTGACAGAAAAAAACAGGAAAAGAATGTAAAGTGAATTTTCTATTTGATTTTCTGCTGGTAGGATGATAACCCCCTCCCAACAGAAAGTGTGCACAATTTATAGGTAGTTGAAGGATAGTTTCAGCGATGTGCACAAAGCGCATACTAACAAGAAACTACTTTAACACTAGACTACAGGTAACCTAATTTCCAAAACATCACACTTTCCTCTCTGAAGCATGCATAACCTACCTCTCCTTTTCACAATAGCAGCCTCTCTCCTCAAACTATCTTTTCTTCAGCCCTCTTCCCCACCCCACAATCTGTACATATTATCCTCACTTCTCCCCTCTCCCTATTACTACACTCACCACCTCTTTCTAACCCTAAGTAGAGTTGAACGAACCCGAACTGTAAAGTTCGGGTTCGTACCGAACTTTGGGGTGTCCGTGACCCGGACCCGAACCTGGACATTTGAAAAAAAGTTTGGGTTCGAGTTCTGGGTTCGGGTATTTGATCACGCATGTTGAATAGCTGCAGGGCAGCCAATCAACAAGCGTTTCACTGGTTTTCCCTAGAAGCCATCACAGCCATGCCGACTCTTTTACAGTCATTTTTGTGCCGAAAAGTTTGGGTCCCCATTGAATTCAATGGGGTTCGGGGTAAAGTTTGGGTCACGTTCGGTACCGAACCTGGACTTTTTTCCGAAGTTCAGCCGAACCCACCGAACCCGAACATCCACCTGTTTGCTCAACTCTAACTCTAAGCCCACATGCTAACAAAACCAGGATTCCCAAGCATGTCGCCTCATATAAATCATATTCCCATGTTGCCTCCCTCTCTCTTCTGCTTCTCCTAGCCTCTGGAGATATTTCCCCAAACCCTGGGTCTCTCTCATTTAACCACACCAATCACCACCACCCCACACCCTCTGACAGTAGTCGCAATCTACACAATTTAATCTCCATCCCCCTTCTTCCCGAAACCAGCATCCCCTTCTCCTATGCCCTCTGGAACGCCCGCTCTGTCTGCAACAAGCTCACTGCTGTTCATTACCTATTTGTCACTAATTCCTTTCACCTACTTGCTATCACTGAAACCTGCCTCCATGAATGCGATTCTTCTCCTGCTTCCCTCTCCCACGGTGGCCTTCTCTGGACTCACTCCCCTAGGGCTAATGAACGCAAGGGAGGTGGAGTGGGATTTCTCCTATCCCCACTGAGCACCTTTCAGGTTCTTCACTCTCCTCCCTCTCTTTCCCTCTCATCATTTGAAGCCCACTGTATACGTCTATTCTCTCCAACCTCCCTAAGAATTGCTGTGATCTACCGGCCTCCTGGACCACTGTCAGCTTTCCTTGATGAATTTTCTGCCTGGCTACCCTACTTTCTATCTTCTGAAATTCCCACAATCCTTCTTGGTGACTTCAACATCCCAGTTAACACTAACACTACTGCTACTTCTAAATTTCTTAGTCTAACCTCCTGATTTGACCTGAAGCAATGGGTACCTGCTCCTACTCACACTGATGGAAAAACCCTCGACCTTGTCTTCTCCTATCTATGTACTCCATGCAACTTCTCCAACAATCCTTTTCCCCTCTCCGACCACCACCTTATTAGTTTCTCTCTCTCCCTGTCTTGCACCACCCTCCCCTCCAATCGCCTAACCATCACCCGTAGAAACCTTCGCCAACTCAACACTTCTCTCCTCTATTCTGCTACTGACCACCTCTATGAAAACATCTCACCCCTGTCCTGGCCCAACCAAGTCACTGCCATCTACAATACATCCCTGTCCTCCACCCTGGACGAGCTAACCCCCCCTCACCACACACAAAATCAGGCCTCGACCCCAACAACCCTGACAAACAGACGACACCAGAAACCTCAAAAAGCGCAGCCGCATCCTTGAGCGTCTGTGGCACAAGACTAAGTCTCTCGAAGACTACAACCTATACAAATCTGCCCTCCATAAATACAATTCTCGCCTCCACACAGCCAAGCAGACCTATTTTACCACTCTTATTAACACCTTCTCATCTAGTCCCCGTCAACTCTTCTCTACCTTCAACTCCCTACTTCGCCCTCCCCCACTTCCATCAAAAGCAAGATTGACACAATTTGTGATGAAATCTCCACTCTGCAGGCATCTTCCCCAGTTAACACCCCATGTCAACAAGCACAATTGACATTATCCTTATTCAAACCTGCTACTATTGACGAGGTTGCTAAACTCCTTTCTATTGCCCACCTAACCACATGTCCACTGGACCCTATTCCGTCTCAAATACTACGCTCACCCTCTGACTCAATCCTACACTCTCTAACTCACATCTTCAATCTCTCCGTCTCTTCTGGCATCTTCCCCAATGCTCTAAAACATGCACTGGTCACCCCCATACTCAAAAAGCCATCCCTGGACCCTACTGATCTTAACAATCTGCGCTCTATCTCCTTGCTCCCCTTTTCCTCCAAACTCCTCAAAAGCCTAGCCTACAACCAACTGAGTCACCACCTTGTTAAGAACAACCTTCTGGACCCCCTTCAATCTGGATTTCTCCCCCAACACTCCACAGAAACTGCCCTTCTTAAACTCACAAATGACCTACTAACAGCAAAAACCAATGGACACTACTCTGTACTCCTACTCCTGGATCTTTTGGCTGCCTTTGATACTGTTGACCACCCCCTCCTCCTCAAAAAAACTCTACTCCCTCAGTCTCCGTGACTGTGCTCTTCAGTGGCTCTCGTCCTACCTATCCCATTGCACCTTCAGTATAATGTACAATTCTACCTCCTCCTCTCCTCTTCCTTTCTCTGTTGCAGTCCCCCAAGGTTCTGTTCTTGGACCTCTCGTATTTTCAATATAAACCTCTTCCCTGGCCCGGCTGATAGCCTCCCACGGCTTTCAATATCATTTCTATGCTGACAATGCCCAAATCTACCTCTCCACTCCTCGACTCACTCCATCAGTCTCCTCACGTATCACTAACTTATTAACAGACATATCTGCCTGGATGTCACACCACTTCCTCAAACTCAACTTGTCTAAAACTGAACTCATAATATTTCCTCCCCCACGTGCCGTTTCCTTCTCTGTCAAGAGCAATGGCACAACCATCCACCCATTCCCACATGTTAGGGTGCTTGGTGTTATCCTGGATTCTGAACTCTCCTTTTGGCCCCACATCCAAACACTTTCTAAGGCTTGCCGCCTCAATCTCCGCAACATCTCTAAAATACATCCCTTCCTAACCAATGAAACCACAAAGCTCCTGATTCACTCCCTGGTCATCTCTCGCCTCGACTACTGCAACTCCCTCCTCACTGGCCTACCTTTAAGTAGACTATCCCCCTCCAGTCCATCATGAATGCCGCTGCCAGACTCATCCACCTTACAAACCATTCTGCGTCTGACACCCCTCTCTGCCATTCCCTCCATTGGCTGCCACTTGCCCAACGGATTAAATTCAAAATATTAACAATCAGCTACAAAGCCATCCACAACTCTTCTCCCAGCTGCATCACCAGCCTAGTCTCAAAATACCAACCAAACTGTCCTCTTCGCTCCTCCCAAGACCTCCTGCTCTCCAGCTCCCTCATCACCGCCTCCAAGACTTCTCCCGAGCATCTCCCATCATCTGGAACTCCCTACCCCAATCTGTCAGACTGTCCCCAAATCTATCCACCTTCAGGCGATCCCTGAAAACTTTTCTCTTCAGGGAAGCCTATCCTACCACCACCTAACTACAACACTCCTTATTTTCTCAATCAGCTAATCCCCCGCAGGTATTGCCCTTTCGTATCATTTAACCCTCCCTCCTAGATTGTAAGCTCTAATGAGCAGGGCCCTCTGATTCCTCCTGTATTGAATTGTATTGTAATTGTACTGTTTGCCCTAATATTGTAAAGCGCTGCAAAAACTGTCGGCGCTATATAAATCCTGTATAATAATAATAATAATAGGTTGCTGGTTGTGTTTTTCAGGATCCTTGGGATGGGACGGCTGTCCATCCTCTCCAGCTGGAGTCAAGATTCTTTTGTTTTTTTTCTGCGAACAGAGTATCTCTTTCAATGGAGAGATGCTCTGGCTCAAAAACTGTATATGGTGTAAGGTTCTTGTTAGCTACAGGCACCTGTAGTCAAGAATGTACAGTATCTCACAAAAGTGAGTACACCCCTCGCATTTTTGTAAATATTTTATTCTATCTTTTCATGTCACAACACTGAAGAAATTACGCTCTGCTACAATGTAAAGAAGTGAGTGTACAGCTTGTATCACAGGGTAAATTTGCCGTACCCTCAAAATAACTAAACACATAGCCATTAATGTCTAAACCGCTGGCAACAAAAGGGAATACACCCCTAAGTGAAAATGTCCAAATTGGACCCATGGTGTCAATACTTTGTGTGGCCACCATTATTTACCAGCACTGTCTTAACCCTCTTGGGAATGTAGTTCCCCAGAGCTTCACAGGTTGCCACTGGAGTCCTCGTCCACTCCTCCATGATGACATCTTGGAGCTGGTGGATGTTAGAGACCTTCAGTTTGAGGATGCCCCACAGATTCTCAATAGGGTTTAAGTCTGGAGACATGCTTGGTCAGTCCCTCACCTTTACCCTCAGCTTCTTTAGCAAGGCAGTGGTTGTCTTGGAAGTGTGTTTGGGGTCGTTATCATATTGGAATACTGCCCTGCAGCCCAGTCCCCAAAGGGAGGGGATCATGCTCTGCTTCAGTATGTCACAGTACATGTTGGCATTCATGGTTCCCTCAATGAACTATAGTTTTCCAGTGCTGGTAGCACTCATGCAGCCCCAGACGATGACACTGCCACCACCATGCTTGACTGTAGTGATGTACTGGAGAGGGTAAGGAAGTAACAATCTGCAAACAAGTTTTGTGCAAGAGGAGTGTAAAGATGTTCCGGGGGTGTACACAGTTCTGTCCCAAAAGCAACATTGCAATTTCAATTCTGGGAATCTAATAAATTCCTAACCCCATCCATGTTTAAACCCCTCAATAAACATACAAAAACACAGTTAATGGACTATTCACTGACGTTGTGTGTATGAGAAAGTGAATGCCGGGCTGGGCAGGGTGACAGGTGGACCACAGCACTCAACAGCCCCTACGGGGATACCGCTACACTTGTTACTGTGTTTGTTTAGACCTACTGTACATGTTCTGGATATGATCCTATATCTGCAGTCATGCTGCATGAAATAATCCTCACACATCTGCAGTTATCTTCCAGGGCAACAACATCAGGTTTGCAGTTTCTAGGACATAGACAGCTTACCTGTCTCTAGTGTGGAAGATTAATTGCATTGCTAGTGTAATGTTACACTTTACAGTTTTAAAACCTGCATGCATGCTTTTCTGCTATGAGCTTTACTGAATTTTTAATGTTAGCTGAATTTAGTGTCAGTACCTGTGCAGAGTAATTACAGCCTGTGCCAGTAACACATTGTTTTGACATTAACTTTATGAATGTCTTCTCCTTAAATTGAATGCGTTGCTCAAAGAGGAAAAGCACAGGAGATTAATGAGCAAATCCAAATGCTCATGCTGCAGAAAGATAATCCCCACCTTTCTTCCCATATCTATAAAGGCTTAGAATAAATTACATTGACAAAACATTTATCATGAGTCTAATGTTTTATTAACAGCTGACAGCAAAGCATCACAATAAAAAGACAGTTTGGCTCATAAATCAATAGCAATAAAGTTATGCATTTAATAAAAAATATGTGTAATGACAAGTCTTCCAAGATCTTGATGTCTCTTTTTGTTAAGAAATAAGTACATTACATAGTATTTGTCTTCCTATATATATGTAATTATACAGTATTTTAGAAATCGTTTTGAAAACCCAGTACAATAACCAAATTCTTTAAAAAATATATATATATTTTCTTATGCTTTTGTTGATAGAAGAGAAATGTAGTACTGTTAGACAGTTGTATGATGTTATAGGACCACTGTTGGAAAAATATTGGAGTATGATAACTGTATGTGCTTAAGGCTGCTTTTGCACCAGGAAAAAGTTTAAGATAGCACCCCCGTCGGGATCTTCCAAACAATGATATACAAGGGGAATAGTAGAGTTATATTCACCCAATTAGCCACTCATCCAAATTAAGGATGGGGTCCCTAGGGCAAAAAACCTGATACAAAACAACTTTGTGTAATCACAAAAAGAGCCCGTAGGCAGGACACTCAGGGCATTAAAATTTAAAGTTTATTAATCTCAAATGGAAAACATTAAAAAGACATTTACCATTGATGCATCAAGGTCAGCCGGCTGCATTCCACCATTCACCACCACACACCCTGCATTCACCCTCTGTAAATGAATGGGAAGTGGAAATTTCTCAGATGGTGGCGTCTAGGAGCACCTAAGGAGGATATGACAGTTGTGGTGATGCAGGGACCTATGAACCCCACTGTGCAGGCTCCCAGTCAATGATGGCCACACAGGTGACAATAGAATCTGCACGTGCCAGAAGTGATCTAGTCCCTAAAGGTTGATCCCACTGTAAATATAGGCAGGTTATGTCATTTGGTCATTTGTGTCCCGCCTACGGGCTCTTTTTGTGATTACACAAAGTTGTTTTGCTTTCACACCGGGGCCGTGGCCACAGCAGCGGTAAAGCACCGCTAGTTGTTTTTCCGCCGCTAGCGAGGTGATTTTAACCCCCAAGAAGGGGTTAAAAAGGGGTTAAGAGTGCTGTGTTATGGCGCTTCTGAAGCACATTTCAGGAACTTTGGAAGCGCTGCCCATTCATTTTTTAATAGCATAAATGTACGAAATAAGAGATTTTAGTTACCATGTATTGTTTTTAGAAGCTGAGCTTCCTCTATTCATGTGCAAATTAACCTGGCTGATTTTATAGAGCTCATAGGAACAGGAAGTGATGTTGACAGGAAGTAGGGGGAGGGAAAAAAGGACTTGAACACAGCCATGAGCTGATCCCAAAGCAGTAGATTGGAGAGCAAAGGGCAGCCTGGAAGAGATCCTGGATAGAAGGAAGACAACTCCATAATAAAGAAGGAAGGGGACTTCATAAGGTCAAAGAAAGTCCGAGCAAGGAGGGATCTTCACTTAGGAATGACACTAAATCTGCAACTCAAGTTATGTAACTGTTTAGTGTACACCTATCGCATTCATTGCACATGCCCAGTTGCTAGGATAGGTAGCTTGTGCATGTGTATATGTATATATCATATGCATATTTTGTTATACTCTGTATGTTGTGTATTGTTTTCCTAAAATGGTTAGTAGTTTCTGGGTACAGCATTTTTGTTTAGTAAAGCACATTAATACACTTCAACGGTTTTTAAACATCCTTGCTTTTAACACAAAGTGACCCTGAAACAGACAAAGTAAAGCTAAATTTCAATCAAAGCAATCCTGTTTTCTGTGGTGTTCTGTTTTTTGTGCTAAGGAAAATGCTGTATAAGCTGTTTAGGAAAAGCATGGCTGTAGAGGATTCTGATGTTCAGGAGGAGGTGTTCAACCTGCGTACCTGGGCCAGAGACAGTCGATGGATGCCTCTTGCCAAGAAATTTGAAAAGTATGCTTCTCCCTTAAATGGGGCTTGGAGTTATAAAGTTTCAGACCATTTTGTAGACTTTAACTGTAAGGGTTTTGATTCAAGTAAAGTACAGGGTGGGCCATTTATATGGATACACCTTAATAAAATGGGAATGGTTGGTGATATTAACTTCCTGTTTGTGGCACATTAGTATATGTGAGGGGGGAAACGTTTCAAGATGGGTGGTGACCATGGCGGCCATTTTGAAGTCGGCCATTTTGAATGCAACTTTTGTTTTTTCAATAGGAAGAGGGTCATGTGACACATCAAACTTATTGGGAATTTCACAAGAAAAACAATGGTGTGCTTGGTTTTAACGTAACTTTATTCGTTCATGAGTTATTTACAAGTTTCTGACCACTTATAAAATGTGTTCAATGTGCTGCCCATTATGTTGGATTGTCAATGCAACCCTCTTCTCCCACTCTTCACACACTGATAGCAACGATGACCAATCCACTTTCCAGGAAACTGTTCATCTAGGAATGCTCGGACCTCACACCCATAATGTGGTGGTGCACCATCTTGCTGGAAAAACTCAGGGAATGTGCCAGCTTCAGTGCATAAAGAGGGAAACACATTATCGTGTAGCAATTTCGCATATCCAGTGGCCTGAGGTTTCCATTGATGAAGAATGGCCCCACTATCTTTGTACCCTATATACCACACCATACCATCAATTTTTTGGTTCCAACAGTCTTGGAGGGATCTATCCAATGTGGGTTAGTGTCAGACCAATAGTGGTGGTTTTGTTTGTTAACTTCACCATTCACATAAAAGTTTGCCTCATCACTGAACAAAATCTTCTGCATAAACTGAGGGTCCTGTTCCAATTTTTGTTTTGACCATTCTGCAAATTCAGTGCGCCGATCTGGGTCATCCTCTTTGAGATGCTGCAGTAGCTGGAGTTTGTAAGGGTGCCATTTGTGAGTAGCTAATATCCGCCAAAGGGATGTTCGACTAATGCCACTCTCCAGTGACATGCGGCGAGTGCTACGCTGTGGGCTCTTGCTGAATGAAGCTAGGACAGCCACTGATGTTTCTTCATTAGTGACAGGTTTCATGCGTCCACATTTTGGCAAATCCAACACTGAACCAGTTTCACGAAACTTAGCAAGCAGTTTGCTAACTGTAGCATGGGAGATGGGTGGTCTCGTAGGCTGTCTTGCATTGAAATCTGCTTCAATGACCCGGTTACTGCGTTCACCAGACATCAACACAATTTCTATTGGCTCCGCACGTCTTAACCTCAGCGACATGTCAATGGCTGTAAACAAAGAGAAACTTGTAAATAACTCATAAAAGAATAAAGTTATGTTAAAACCAAGCACACCATTGTTTTTCTTGTGCAATTCCCAATAAGTTTGATGTGTCACATTACCCTCTTCCTATTGAAAAAACAAAAGTTGGATTCAAAACGGCCGACTTCAAAATGGCCGCCATGGTCACCACCCATCTTGAAAAGTTTCCCCCCTCACATATACTAATGTGCCACAAAAAGGAAGTTAATATCACCAACCATTCCCATTTTATTAAGGTGTATCCATATAAATGGCCCACCCTGTAGATAAGAATACAGTGTCCCGAGTTGGATAGTACTTCCTTCATGCTCTCTATACTGAATTACAAAGGTGGGAGAAAGTACAGGGAGAAATTAAAAAAAAAACATGTGCATTGCCAAAAAATGTGTTTGTTTTCTTTTTTGTTTCATTCGTTTTTTTTAAAAAAAATTCGGGTCCTTTGTTATGATCAAAATTTGTTATTTTGAATAAATTCGTAAATTTGAAAATTCGAAAAGTAGTATATTTTAAAATTCGTAAATTCGAAATCCGAAAATTCAAAAATAAGAAAGAAAATCCGAAAATTGGAAAGAAGGAAAATCCAAAAGGAAGAATGAAAATCCGAAAATAAGAACAAAAATCCAAAAATTTGAAAATCCAAAATAATAGCTAACTATTAAATTATAGGTATTGGAATTTCCTTTCAAATTTGGCTGTTAGTGAGCATAACAAATATGAATTTATCCGAAGTTACAAATTATCCGAAATAACGAATGCCGCATCTAAACAAATGGAATGTAACAAATGAATAATAATAAAAAGTTATTATTATTATTTATTAATATTATTAATTTGTTACGTTCCATTTGTTTAGATGCAACATTTGGGATAATTCGTAACTTCGGATAAATTTGTATTCATTATGTTCACTAACAGCCAAATTTGAAAGGAAATTCCACTACCTATAATTTAATAGTTAGTAATAGCAATTTTCGTTCTTATTTGCAGATTTTTGTTCTTTTGAATTTTTGTTCTTTTCTTGAATTTTCAAATTTTCAGATTTTCACATTTTCGAATTTCCGAATTTCTGATTTTTGAATATTCAAATTTCCGAATCTTCAAATTTTCGATTTTCAGATTTTTGAATTTCTGAATCTTCGAATTTCCAAATTTTTGAATTTTCAATTTTTGAATTTCCGTATTTTCGAATTTTGGAAAAATTAGTTAAACGGGTTTTTGTCAATACCAATTGTTCCGTATTAATGAGTTTGTCGACTTTCGTTGAAAAACTAATTCGCAATGAAACAACAAAACAAATTGCACATGTCTAGAAATTAAAGTATTAAAAGTTCAGCTAGCAGTTGCTTCGGAGTGTGTACATTTCACTGCTAGTTGGACAGATGATTAGAAAAACTGGTGTGTAGCCCTCATGCCCAAACCAATTAATGACTTAGGGGAAAAAAGGGCTGTAAACTTGTTAGTAAGGCCAGTGGGGGAAATTTACCAAATTTCGTCTTCATAGAGGGAAGAGGTCCAAAGTTTACCAGCTGAGTCTAAACAAGGTTGGAGACCTCAGAAGGGGGTGCATAATTCATAGAGGTTTCAAAGGTCTTATTCACCTCTAAGAGCTGCATTAAATCTTTTAATGCCCGGAAATCTCTAAATGGTCCATTTCTTGTATGGACAAAAAGTTAATCCTAAACTAAGTACTCTCTGCCTGTGTTAGTACATGACATGACAAATTTATAATATTCAACTTTGTGTCTGATATGTCGTCTTTATCAGGTATTGTCTAATGTTGTTCCATGTCTTTTTGCCATGTTTCTAAACTATTGTTACTTCTGGGCCTAAAAAAAATACCAGGTAATGGTTCCTTTGGTGTACCCATTTGACCCTCTATTTGTGAAAGAGTGTTTGTGTTACCTGTCTGAGAATTGTTGGAGCTACCTAAAGATGGTGGCTCACCCTTATGTCCATAAGAAAGAACACCTGTGGAAGTGCCGTCACCCCTGTCTCCTACACTACCTTGTGTAACCGGATTCCAATCGACCATATGCAAAGCATTGACTATGTGTTTCTTACCACCACCATGAGTTGGAAGGTTCCTCCAATGTGTGCTTTGGGAGCCCTGTAAAGTGCGGGAAAAAGCAGGCACATTAGATGAATCAGATTTCATTCCATCCTTATCCTGTGTTGTGTCCATAGATGTCCATAGGTGCCTGCGTACCCTTCTTATGGGTCCGTGTGGTGTCCATTTGTAGGCTAGGTTACTACCAAGAGCCATTTTCTCCCTGGCAAATTTTTTGCACTTTTTTTTTTATGAGCATGAAGCATTAGCATCAGCATTATATCATTCCAGATGGTCTTTCAATTCCTTGTCCTTCTCCCCGAATGAAGGGTAAGAGCACAACAGATTGTTCTGAACATAAACTTTATGTAGTTGTTGGATATCTTCATCTAACTCAATCATTTCCTTTGTGTATTCCTCTAGGAGCAATTCCATCATTTTCACAAGCATTTTTTACATTTGCATCCCAAGCACTCTTAAATTCAGTTGTTATACTACATATGTTTGGGAAAATTTGCACCCTCAACCCTCTTGGGTTCACCTTCTCATCAATATAACCTTTCAAAAACTTGCTAGATTGGAGTGCGCGTGTGCAGATTTCCGAGAAGGACGTGATTGCTCGGAGCTCCGTACCGCTCCAATCGAGAATCCCGGGCCAGTAGACAGCGATCCTGAACCCCCGGTCTGCACTCCAATGCAGTGAGGGAGCAGGGGGGAACGCTTTCATGACCAGAGAGCGGTCGGTCAGAGCGAGGCAGGAGGTAAACAGACAGCTGGTGTTCCCGGCTCTGAGGCCTGGGAACTCCAAGATGGTGACCACAACATGGTCAGGAGGGGAGAAAGAGGCTGTTATGAGGAATTCTGATGCTGCAGGTCCTACTATTACACAGGGGGCTCCAGATTCCCCAGGGACAATACTGAACAGACTGGTTGATGATGCTCCCTTGCCAGCCTCTACGGAATCTTTATTGGATATAGTTATGGGGGACATCTCCTCACCCTCCTTTGTACACAGCCCTATAGGCCTACTGCAAGAAATGGACAATGACACAGGGCCTCATTGCCAGATCCCTGATATGGGTCATTTACTTAATCGATTTTCTGAAATGCTAGTGACTGGGCTGGGGCAGAATGCAGCGCAGAGCACTACTACTATTAAAGCAGATCTAGCTTACCTTGGAACCAGGAATGACGTGATTGAGCAGTCAGTAGATGAAACTGTCGCAAGAGTTAATCAAAACACATACTGTCTACAATCGTTACAAGATCAACTTGAAGGGGCTCTGTCTAAAATTGATGAACTGGAGAATCGCAGTAGAAGGTACAATTTCCGTGTAAAAGGATTACCGGAGTCTATTTTGGATATACACTTTGCAGTGAAAAGGTTTATAAAAGACCTTCTGCCAGACATTCCTCCTCATGCTTTGGAATTGGACAGAGCCCACAGGGCCCTTCAACCGCAACGTCAGAATGGTCTCCCAAGGGATGTCATAATCAAACCTCATTATTCCACAAAGGAGGCTATCATGAAGAAGTCGCATACTGCTGGATCCTTGTCAATCCAAGGACATGATATACAAGTGTTTGCAGATCTATCTCCAACCACCATACAAAAGCGGAGGACTCTAAAACCACTCCTGGCGATTCTTACCCAGAAGGCCCTAAAATATTGGTGGTCTTTCCCATTTAAACTGAATTTCTCCTTTCAAAGCAAGATCCATGGTTTCATCACCTTCCAGGAAGGGGAATGCCTATTGAAGGACCTGGGCATTATCAAACAAGATTCTATGGACCTCTCAGCTCCTGAGCCGTGCCATACATCATCAAAGAGACCACCTCCCGGCAGTCCGCTTAATCCGCTTTGGAACAAACAAAAACCCAAGAGACAAAGAGATTCCAGGCCTCCACGCTGAATAGGAACATTTTTGGTTTTCTGAAAGAAACCTCACCTGACTTTACTTCTAAGTGAAGGTGGTGATTTTCCTCCTGCACAGTTGACTGTCATTTTATGGGTGACGCTCATTTCTAGCAGGTCCACGACTTAACCCATTTTTCTTTGTTGTTACAGATTGTTTGGGGCAGTTTGAACATAAACAGTTTAAACTTTTAAACATAACAGGAGCACCGATGGGTGCTTTTCTTTATGATGGCTACATAGTCCTCAGTTATCACTTGATCCCGTTTGGGAATTTTTGGAGTTGTTTGGTTACTGTGTTAATATGCAGAGATTTCTTTAACAAATCTCACAAGTTTGCAATTCATTATTGTATGGGGGTGGACTTTGGATTCCGTTACTTGGGATCTGATCTGATCTGTGTGTTAATCACGGGGGGTCCCTAATATTTGGGGACTTGACACTACCCCTACTCTTCTCTATAGATTCTAATTACTTAATCCCACTGTTTTTTCTGATGCTAATGCTTCATGTTAACTGGGGATTCAAAAAGGTATTAATATCTTGGTATGGGGGCTTTCCTGGTCGGAGCAGAGTAACATGCTCCTCCACCAGTGTTTACCAGAGGACACATGTCCCCTGGTGGCGTCGGTTTTGCAACCCACTTGGGTTGTACTACTTATAGATCTCTTTCAGAGAGATCTAGAGAGGTTCTAGGCTGTTCCAGTTCCTCTCCTAGAGGATATGAGTCCTTTTCAGGTCTCATACACTCCATGGGCAATTAAAATGCAGTTTCTTTTATTAGTATGGTGTTATTACCTCTTATCTCTCTATTCTATACTTTTCTCTGCTTTTCTCTCCTGTTGCTTTTTCCTTTTACATTATCACTTAAAACTTTATCTAATCCAATACTTTTTCTCCTACCCATTTATTGTGTTTAGTTCTTGGGTGCCCAGGTGGTCTTCTGTATCTAGTCATGCTTTTGTGTGCCAATGTTGGGAGGTTTCGAATCAGCTCGAAATCATGGTCTCCAGTGATGCGGTAGGTAATTATATAGGGCCTGGAATACTCTCCCCCCATGGCTACTAGTGATATAAAACATTCCAAGGGGTCCCTTATTTTGGGGCCCCATAATACACAGGGCCTGAACTCTCAGGTAAAGAGACGTAGGGTGTTCCAAAGTTATCATACCCATCATATAGATATACTCTTACTACAGGAAACACACTTTCCTAAGAGCTATAACCCTAAATATCTTCACCTGAAATATCCAGTGTTTTTCTTAGCGAATGCTGATACGAAACAGAGAGGAGTGGCGATTCTATTTTCAAAATGAATACAGTGTAATGTCACCCAAATAATTAGGAACAATGAGGGTCGTTACATTATGGTTAAGGGGGAGATAGAGGGACAATTATACTCCTTTGTCTCTTATTATACACCTAACAAAGGACAGGCTACTTTCTTCTCAAAATCGCTTAAAATAATATCTCCACACTTGGAAGGGAGGGTGGTGTTAGGAGGAGATTCCAACGTGGCCTTTGATTCTATGCTAGATAAATCGACGTTAAGTTTGCCATGCAGCAAAAGACCCCCTAAACAAGGCCTCAAAATAGCTAGGATTATGTATTCCGCAGGTCTGGTAGATATTTGGCGGGAGAAAAATCCTACTACCAAAGATTATACACACTTTTCGACCCCACATAATATATATGCTAGAATAGATCACATTTTTGTCCCCACGAGTAACATTTCCCGAGTCACCAAGGCTAGAATTCAAGATGTGGTGTGGTCTGATCACTCTATGGTAGAAATATATTTGGACACTTCACAAGTTAAGAAAGGACCTAATCCCTGGAGGCTTAACAAATCTTTATTAGACAATCCAGTTCACTGTAATCTAATTGACAAAGATATTATGGAATACTTTTTACTTAACGATACAAGGGAGCTTTCTCCCAATGCCCTTTGGGGAGCATACAAGGTAGTCATTAGGGGATCTCTAATCAAGTTGGGGGCCAAAATCAAAATTAATTGATATAGACAAAATGGAGGAGTTTAACAAGGCAAGCAAAGCCCACAAACGAAATCCTACTAATGAAACTCTCGCCAGACTTGATAAAGCCAAGCTAAATCTAGCACTAACTTCTTCAGAGGAGAAATTTCTTACCTGGGTGGGTGGCCACCTATACTTCACTAATGATAAGATTGGCACGCGACTAGCTGCCTGGCTGGCACCCAAATACAAAGTACTTTCTGTCCCCAAAATTAAGTATCTATCTGGCGCCCTGACACAAAATCTTTCAGTCATTTTAGACACGTTTCAGGACTTTTTTTCTAAATTATACGAGAATAATACCCTGGTAGATAGGTCTAAAGTAGATGCCTTTCTGGGTAATGTTTCTATTCCCCGCCTATCGGCAGAACACAGAGAAATAATGAAGTCTCAGTTCACAGAAGCTGAGATCCTATGGGTTATAAAATATTTAAAGTCCAAGTCAGCACCAGGACCCGACGGCTTCTCGAACCATTATTACAAAACATTTGCTACAATCCTGGCTCCTTACCTGGCCCGGCTCTTCAATGCCCTGCGGGGGGGGGGGGGCAACACCTGTATAGTGCAAGCAATTTAGCATTCATTTCAGTTATCCCTAAATCGGGTAAGGACCCAAATGAGGCCAGCAGCTATAGGCCAATTTCATTGATAAATAATGACTTGAAGATAATGACTTAGCTAACTGATTAGCAGCATTCATCGGGAATTATGTTCATAAAGACCAGGTGGGCAGACAGGGGCCGAATCAGGTGAGGAGAGCAATAGATCTTATCTCAGTGATGAGCTCGGGATGCGATGGGCATTCATCCCAGGAGGGCTATATATTATCAGTGGACATAGACAAAGCTTTCGACTCAGTCTCTTGGGAGTATATGTTTGAACTCCTGGATAGGTGGGGTTTTGGTCTGAATTTTATAGGGGTCTTAACAGCCCTTTACAATTTACCAAGCGCGCGAGTGAGGTTCTGTGGTCAGCTTTCCAATGCTTTCAGGATAGAGAAGGGGACTAGACAGGGTTGTCCCTTGTCACGCCTTTTATTCGCTATCGCGATTGAAACCTTAGCCATAGCTTTGAGGGACAGCGAAGACATTAAAGGGGTTACTTGTGGCCAAAGTACATATAAATGTGCATTATTTGCGGATGATGCACTATTATTTATAACCTCTCCGTTAACTTCCACGCCAAATCTCTTGCATCTACTGGATGAGTTTAGTAAGGTTTCGGGCCTGAAATTAAATCTAGCCAAATCCATGGCGCTTAATGTGAATGTGTCACCTACAGTTTTTCCCTTTTGTATGGTCTAAAACTATTATACCATATTTGGGTATTAATCTACCCCCTACTTTTGACTCTTTATATAAGAGTAACCATCCTTTGCTTTTTAAGAAGTTAATTAATGACCTATCACAAAGGGCGTCGTTAGGATTATCTTGGATGAGTAGAGTACATGCCATAAAAATGAAGCTTTTACCCCGTATACTTTAGTTCCTTACCGATTCCAGTAACGAAACAGCAATTGATGCCACTACAGACAGCAATCAATAAGTTTATTTGGGGAAATAAAGGTCATCGTTTCTCTAAAACAGTTTTATACAGACCCAAAAAGAAAGGAGGTTTAAGTCTCCCTCACATGTGGTGGTATTATCAAGCTGCACAGATGGCTCAATTCTCGGTTATATATTCCAGGGGAGTTAAACCGTACTGGGTAGCCATAGAGAGGCAGGATATCCCTAGACATACTCCGAACTATCTAGCATGGTGCCCCCCTAGTCTGCATCCTCCAGTGATGGCCCCTACCCTTTCCCACTCCATAACATGCCAAGACAGGATAGTCAAGCAAAATAAGATCTCTTCGCAGTGGCGTCCACTATCACACCTGTTCAATAATCCTCTGTTTCCTCCTGGTGAAGATATTAGGGCCTTTGGCTGGTGGCTCAACAAGGGCTTATTTAGGATTGGACACTTGGTCAGTAGTAGTGGTCCACTGTCCCTTAAACATTGTATTAATAAACTAGAGATGCCTACCTTAGAGCATTTCAGGTTATACCAAATTTCTCATTTTATTAAATCTTTACAACCGGATAAGTCAAAGGACTTTGAAGTCACTGCCTATGAACTTTGGTGTTCCCAAATAATGGATATTAGGGGAGGGATTTCGCTAATTTACAGGGGGTTGGTGGAACCCTTAGATAGGGCACCATATATGACAAGCTGGGAGAGAATTCTCGGGCTGGATTGGGATCTGGACATGTGGCACAAAACATTTTATAAAGCCTGTAGAGGTATAAATAATGTCACTCTGATGGAGGCTAATATCAAAACCTTGACTGGATGGTACTTGGTTCCTGCAAGAATGGCCAAGATATATTCATCAGCATCACCACTTTGCTTTAGGAACTGTGGTCATATAGGCTCTATTTTGCATACTTTCTGGGAGTGTCCCAGGATCAGGATGTTTTGAAACGCTATTTTTAGACTAATACGAACAATCACTGGGGTGCACATTCCTCAAAATCCGTTGATAGGACTACTCAACCAGAGTGTTCCTGGAGCATCTAAATGTACTCAGACCCTGGTGGGATTTATTTTAATAGGAGCAAAATTAACAATAAAAAAAAGTTGGAAAACTCCGACAGTGTCCTATCAACAAGCAAAACGGAAAATATCCTGGTTGCTGGTGCAAGGGAAAATAGTATGCACTATACAAGACAGATTGGCTGTCTTCAGGAACATATGGCAACCGTGGGCGACTTACATGGGGATATCCATTTAGTTACCCTTTACTGAGGTGATCTTGGCTGGCGGATGATCATCCTGGGCACCCATGACCATATGATGAACAAAAGGGGAAAAGTATTTCTCCTCTTTCACTCTTTTTCTTTCTTTTTCTTCACTTCTCTTTTTTACCCTGCCCTAGTTCTTACTTCTTTGCTCAACAGCCCGTGGCAATAGTTATCTGTCTCAGGGCTTATAGTTTCGGAGTGATATTGGTAGCACCTGAATAGTAGGTTAAGATACTTATATACAAATGACTTGACACTGGAGAGCAGCAAGAAGGGTCTTTTGAGAGGTGGTTCCAGTGGGTCTGTAAGGACAGACCACAGTGTGATCCCAAAGGGGTGGCCTGTTCTCTCCCATGGGACCCACTCTGAAGGCAACTCATTATGGTAGGCTCACTTTGCTAGCTTGTTATTAGAACGAATGGAAGCGGCCACTCCACTATCTAAGCTCCTTCTTGCTTTGCAGCATGTTTTTTTCTCTAATGCTGGATCTTCATAAAAGTGTTAGATACACCTTTAGTTGATGTTTATTTAGGTTACCTACTGGTAGTACACAAACATTGGACAAATTATTTGAATCTGTAACATTTCCATGATCTGTTATGGGATAAGAAAACATAACACGTTTGTTTTGTATAACTTGAAAACTTTAATAAAAATATTATTCAAAAACTTGCTAGATTTCCACTCTTTACATGATTTTTTGTATAAACACATCTAATTCCAATCGTGTCCCCGGTTCTCCTTAATAATTCTTTTGAATATGTGGCATGAAACCATCCCATGCTGTACCAATATATTCCACCATACTTAAATGAACCAAAATAATGGCAGCATCCACAAATTTCATATAAATATAGCATCAATCGTTAGTCTTCTCAAGAAAACCTTCCCAAAAAAGAGAAAGGAGAAGGAGAATGATCAGACTATAATATGTGAAAGTCAAACAATGGGTATTTGCTACCCTATAACTCTATACATGACACAAAAACTACTCCTACGTGCTGCATCCTAAAATCTACAAAAATTGGTTTGGAACACAGATAGTCAGGGCCGCTGATAGAAATCATGGTCCGCTGTACCCGCTGATCGGATCCAATACCCAAAAATGCAGGATCACGTATGTATACGTGATCCTGCACAGTGTGACTGCCCTGTAGGAGTAAATCTGCTACGGGGCAGTCTGCAACTGGTTAAGATTATCAGCATTATGATAACACACAGGCAGCGGGCACTCTATCATGGCTCTGGCTGGCTCTGTCACAGTGTGTCACATGACATGGCTGTTGGGTGCTGACCTTGCTAACTTATCAACAATAAGTTAACAAAAATATTGAATTATATATATAGGGATATGGCAAGGGGTTGTGGTGCACCTAGAGTGCAGTGTTTTGGGTGCACAGTGTTTTTACACTTTTTTTTTTCAAAGGGTGAAGTGAGATACCGTGAAAAAGGCAGTTCTTGAATGGACTGCCAGTCATAACTGCCTGATGACCTCAAAGGCCAGGCAGTGCATTATGGTTGCTATTTTGAATTTCCACATTCATTTGATGGGTCAGCAAACTGAAAACATACAAAATTTGTCACAAATTAATGGTAGCAATGTTCACATACCTTATCCCTACTCACAATGACTTTCTTTCTAGTCTTTTCATGTAGCAGTCATGAAACGTAGTCAAATCCCACAAGCATCTTTCTGCAATTATAATAATGTATCATGAACTTCCCGAATTGATGAAATATTTATTACACACAGCTTATTTTTCTTTACTCTTGGGATTCTATTTCTGTACATTCTGAATAGGCTTGCAATCTGTGCAACATCCCTGCATGGAAAGAACAATGAAAAGGTGCTTCAATAACAGATTACTATTTTATTTTCTTAACAATGCATTTCAGATAGTTAAAGGAAAAAAACATGCCTTAACATAATATCATTAACCAGTTTAATGAGTGCTGCTTCATTATTAATAATCTGTATTTTATTTAATCAAAATGCTCTTGGAAGGCATTTATATAAAAATAATGATTGTTAAAATTATTAATGTGGTTTTCAGATATACAATGAAGTTTTTAAAACATGCATTTTATAGTACATTTTTGTTTAAACATTTTATAGTGCTATAAAATTGAAAAGTAGTTAAACACCATAGAACTAATATTATGCAAAGATACAGGATCCAAAGACCAATAGAACATAACTTCAATAATACTTAGCAGAAAAGCAATCTGCAAAGTACCATAACTCCAGCGGCCAATCAAGATTTATCTTTCAGTCAGCTGACCACATTACGCTAAAAACTTAGGCTATTAGGGTTCATTCACACAAGAGGTCTGGTCAGTTCTGCCTGTAAAGTTTTCTGAGAATCTGATTGGGAGCTAAATGTTAATCTGTATGCAGGGGAATATAAACAGATATAAAATCATTTACATCGGATTATAGTCAAATGCTTCTAAAAAAAACAAAAAAAAAAACAAAGTGACAGACCAGAGGTAAAAGGATGTAAAGGCATGGATGTCTGTTAACATTTGCCGGCAAATAGACCGAACATGGTTTGGTTTGCCTCCAGTTTTCATTGGACACCTATTGCATTTGGCTCCAATTTAGCCAGGGATTTGTTTATGAATGATGGGAATGGAGGATGGCTATCTGAAAGTAACTTAGTTACTGCAATGATCTAATCATCTATCATTTGCACTGGCTTTTCCAATAAGTCTGATAGATTATAGAAGAAAAGCAACCATCCCAATTTATACTTAGCTTTTGAAGTAAGGTGCACATGGAAAGACACAATAGAAACAAACATAAAAATAAAAGAAAACAAAAAAAAAAAACCTGAAAATTGACACTGTCTAACAATTTACATTAAAAACTTTGGCTTCTTATGTTTCCCTCCACCTTTAGAACCCTTTCACACTTGTGCGAGTTGTCCTGCAATTTGGGACTGCAAATCCCATGACAAATCATTCCCCATTATTTCCAATAAGTACCATTCATATCTGTACAACTTTCAAGTTGTGCCGACTAGAGTTGAGTGGACACCTGGATGTTGGGGTTCGGCGGAACTTTGCAAAAAAGTTTGAGTTCGGCCCCGAACTTGACCCCAACCCCAAACCCCATTGAAGTCAATGGTGACCTGAACTTTTGGGCACAAAAATGGCTCTAAAAAAGTCCTGGAAAGGGCTAGAGGGCTGCAAAAGGAAGCAAAATGGGGGTAAGAGTAGGAAAAGTGCCTTGCAAACAAATGTGGATAGGGAAATAACTTAAAATCACATAAAATAAATAAAAAATGGAGGAGGAGGTGGATGTGGAGTAGGAGGTTGAGGAGGCCGTGATCATGGCGGTGTAGGTGGTGGAAGTGACGGTGGAGGAGGAGGTAGCCAACGCAGTTTTTGTTTTTTGTTTTTTCTAATTGGGGTAGCCCCCAAAATATTGAGAAATATTTAAAAAAAAAGGATACGTTCACTTAAGTATACCAATGGCTGTGTGAGGCCAGTGTAAATGGCTATTCTGCACAAGGTACAGACAAGTCTTGTGGGATCCATGCCTGGTTCATTTTAATAAAGGTTAGCTTGTCCACGTTGGCTGTGGACAGGCGGCTGCGCTTGTCTGTGATAACGCCCCCTGCCGTGTTAAACACATGTTCAGACAATACACTGGCTGCACGGCAGGCCAGCACCTCCAAGGCATAAATGGCAAGCTAGGCCATGTGCCCAATTTGGAGACCCAGAAGTTGAATGGGGCAGACCCATCAGTCAGTACGTGTAGGCGTGTGCGCACATACTGTTCCACCATGTTTCTGAAATGCTGCCTTCTGCTAAGACATTCCCTATCAGCTGGTGGTGTTGTTTGTTGTGATGTGCTGCTGACAAAGCTTTTCCACATTTCGGACATGCTCTCCCTGCCTTCTGAGGTGCTGGCGGTGCCACAGCTGCGTTGGCAACATCTTCCTCCTCCTCTGCCTTCGCATTGTGCTTCCACTGAGCCCCCGGTTTAATTTGGGAATGTCCTCAGCAGCGCGTCTACCAGTGTGCGCTTGTAGTCGCGCATCTTCTGATCACGCTCCAGTGAGTGAATTAAGGATGGCACATTGTCCTTGTAACGGGGATCCAGCAGGGTGGCCACCCAGTAATCAGCACAAGTTACAATGTGGGCAACTCGGCTGTCATTGAGCAGGCACTGCAGCTTGTAGTCGCACATGTGTGCCAGGCTGCCCAGAGGCAAAAACAAGCTGTCCTCTGCGGGAGGTGTATCATCTGTGTCCTCTGTATCCCCCCAGCCACGCTCCAGTGATGCCCACGAGCTGCCTTGGGTGCCATCCTGCTGTGAACACGGTTCCTCCTCCTCCTCATCCTCCTCATCATCCTGGTCCTCCTCATCCTCCAGAACTGTGCCCTGGCTTGAACATTTTTTACCTGGCCTATGAAGATTCAGGAGCCCACCCTCCGAGCCACCGAAAGTGTTTTTTCAAGGAGACATAGAAGTGGGATAGTAACACTGAGAACAGTGTCATCGGCACTGGCCATGTTGGTGGAACTCGAAACACCTCAATATGGTACTCAGGTCTCGCATGGAGGCCCACTCGTTGGTGTTGAAGTGGCGCTGTTCCGCAGAGCGACTGACCCGTGCATGCTGCAGCTGAAACTCCACTATTGCCTGCTGCTGCTCGCACAGTCTCTCCAGCATGTGCAAGGTGGAGTTCCACCTTGTGGGCACGTCGTATAGGAGGTGGTGAGCGGGAAGGCCGAAGTTCTGCTGCAGAGCAGACAGGCGAGCAGCAGCAGGGTGAGAAAGCCGAAAGTGCGCACAGACAGCCCGGACTTTCTGCTGCAGCTCCAGGTAGTCTTTTAGAAATTTCTGCACCACCAAATTCAGCACATGCGCCAGGCAAGGGATGTGCGTCAAACCGGCTAGGCCCAGAGCTGCTACGAGATTTTGCCCATTATTGCACACCACCAGGCCAGGCTTGAGGCTCAGTGGCAACAACCACTCATCGGTCTGTTGTTCAATGCCCGTCCACAGCTCCTGCGCAGTGTGGGGTTTATCCCCCAAACATATCAGTTTTAAAACGTCTGCTGTCGTTTCCCCCTGGATATGCTGAATTTGTTGGTGAAGGTGTTACGCTGAGCGGATGAGGAGGAGGAAGCAGAATAGGAGGCAAAAGGAGGCAAAGAGAAATGCCCTGCAATCCTTGGTGGCGGAAGGACATGCGCCAAACTGCTATCCGCCTCAGGCCCACCCGCCACTACATTTGCCTAGTGTGCAGTTAGTGAGCCTACCCGTGCTTACTGGTCCACGTATCAGTGGTTATGTGGACCTTGTGCAGTGCACACTTGATCTTGTCCCCAACTTGTTTGTGCAGGGAAGGGGTGGCTCGTCTGGAAAAGTAGTGGCGGCTGGGAACCACGTACTGTGGGACAGCCACCGCCATCAGGATTTCAAAACTGTCCGTGTCCACCAGATGGAATGACAGCATTTCAAAGGCCAGGAATTTTCAAATGCTGGCATTCGGGGCCAGGGATCGCAAGTGGGTAGGGGGGTACTTCCTCTTTCTCTCCAGTGTTTGGGAGATGGACAGCTATAAGCTTCCATGGGACCGTATGGAAATGCTTGGGGATGGTGGCGGATATGGTGGCGTTGCTGTCACATCATCTATTTGCTGGGTGGCAGGTGACACTGGCACTGTAGAGGTGGAGGAAGAAGCAGAGGCGGCAGCAGAAGAGGAAGCAGGAGGAGCCCGAGACATTTCTTGTATTTTGAGGTGCTTATTCCACTGCAGCTCGTGCTTTGCATGTAGATGCCTGGTCATGCAGGTTGTGCTCAGGTTTAGAACATTTATGCCTTGCTTCAGGCTCTGATTGCACAGCGTGCAAACCACTCATGTCTTGTCGTCAGCACATTGTCTGAAGAACTGCCACACCGGGGAACTCCTTTGAGCTGCCTTTGGTGTGCTAGGTCCCTGGGTGTGGTGGGTAGTAGCAGACATATTGTCTAGGGGACAGTCACTCTGCTTTTGCAACCTGCTTCCTCTTTTGCGGTGCTGGTACGTCTGTGCGACCACCACCTCTTCCTCCAACTGCACATGTCACTCGCATGACCTTCTTTCCATGTGGGGTCTAGGACCTCATCATCCTCCACATCATCTTCCACCCACTCTTCACCACTGCCCTCCTTGTTAGTCTGAACACTGAACACTGTAGAAAGCCGCAGCAGTTTAGTCATCATCAGAGACGTGCTGCGGTGGTGTTTTCATGTCCTCATCCTCCTGAAACAGAAGTGGTTGGACATCGGTGCACTCAATGTCTTCCACTTATGGGGCAGGGCTATGTGGATGGCCCACAGAATGCACACCAGCAGAGTCATCAAAAAGCATAAGAGACTGCTGCATGACTTGGGGCTCAGACTGCTTGGTTGATTTACAAGGTACTGAGGTGAAAGACAGTTGGCCATGGGGTTCAGGTGCCAACTCTGACCTTTCAGCAAGAGACCGGGTTGGAGACAATGTGAAGGAACTGGAGGCATTGTCTGCCACCCGATCTACTATTGCCTGTACTTTTTCTGGCCACACCATTTGTTGAGTGGCATTCGACCCTACCATATAACGTTGAAGGTTCTGTCGGCTACTGGCACCTGAGGAAGGTGTTTCACTTTTGCGTGTAGCTGGCACAGATCGACCACGTCCTCTCCTTGCAACAGGAGCTTCACCAACACCAGCAGCACCACGCCCACGTCCCTTATTTGACGCTCTCCTCATTCTGGACGCAAATGTACTATCTAGCACAAATTTATTTTATTTTTTATAACGCTAATCTGTCCCTCACACCAGCAGCAGGAACCTCTCCCTACACCAGTATGAGATGCTTTTATAACGGTAATCTGTCCTTCACATCAGCAGCAGGAACCTCTCCCTATACCAGTATGAGATGCTTTTATAACACTAATCTGTCCCTCACACCAGCAGCAAGAACCTCTCCCTATACTAGTATGAGATGATTTTATAACGCTAATCTATCCCTCAAACCAGCAGCAGGAACCTCTGCCTATACCAGTATGAGATGATTTTATAACGCTAATCTGTCCCTCACACCAGCAGCAGGAACCTTTCCCTATACCAGTATGAGATGATTTTATAATGCTAATCTATCCCTCACACCAGCGGCAGGAACCTCTCCCTATACTAGTATGAGATGATTTTATAACGCTAATCTATCACTCACACCAGCGGCAGGAACCTCACCCTATACCAGTATGAGATGATTTTATAACGCTAATCTATCCCTCACACCAGTGGCAGGAACCTCTCCCTATACTAGTATGAGATGATTATCGCTAATCGGTCCCTCACAGCAGCGGCAGGAACCTCTCCCTATACCAGTATGAGATGATTTTATAACGGTAATCTGTCCCTCACAGCGTCTGCAGCATCCTCTCCCTACACTAGCCTAAGAGCATTTGACATGCAGCGCTACATGACTCCAGCTCATATCGAGGCTAGGTTACATGATACACTGGCGAATCACAGCCATGCCATTAGTAGGCATGGCTATGATGGCTTCTAAGGGCAAACGAGTGAAACACTAGTTGATTGGCTGCCCTGCAGCTATTCAAAAGCCGTGAAAAAATACCCGAACCCGCACTTTTTCTCAAATGTCCGGGTTCGGGACACGGACACCCTAAAGTCCAGTAGGAACCTGAACTTTATAGTTCGGGTTCTCTCAACTCTAGTGCCGACTTCAAAGTAGTCCCTACATTACTTTGGTCCAACTTTGATGCAACTTGAGGTCCACACACTTCAATATTAAACCCTCAAAGTCTCATGCAAATCACACCTGAATAATATAGATGCGATTTCTGTACTACTTCTGTACGACTTTGTAATATGTTTTCATTGAGCCAAAGTTGCAACAATGTCGGACCAAAATGGTACTGATCCCAAATTGCATAAAAATTGCACTAAAGTTGCGGCAAAAAATTGAGGTAAAATCGGGTTGCACAAGTGTGAAAGGGGCCTTAGGCTCCATTTACACCTGATCGCGGGAGGAATCGCATTGATTCCACCCAAGATTTCCACTCGCTGCAAAATGCAGGATACGTTTGTGATGCCAATACTTCTAATGGCACCCCAATTGCGCTGCTATTTTGCAGCGATTGTTGCATGGTAAATCATGCTGAAATCATGGAATCAATGAAGAAAGCTGTTGCCCAAATGAAGCTCATGTTCCTTTTTGAGGGAGAAGCATTGCGATTGCAGTGCAATTTACCGTGCGACAATCACAGCAAAATCGCAGCACGATACTAATATACACGGGGTACCATTACAAGTATTGGTAATGCAAACGCATCCCACGTTTTGCAGCAATTTAACCTTCACCTTCACATCCTCCATCTTCACCTCTTAGTGGATTGATACGCAAGAAGGCCATGTAACTGAGTACAAATAATCTATGACCGAGAGTTCCACTGGATAGCTAGTTTTTGCTTATTGTGAGGTTTCTCAGCAACACTATTTCAACTGGTTGTAGACCATGGGGCACATATAATCATAGCACGACGCTAAAACGACACTAACAGCGTGCCATTTAACGTGACGTTAGCGTTACGAAGAGGGAGTTTTTCCTTGTACTCGAAGTAAACCCGTTGTCGAAAGAAGTAACTAAGGTACTAAAGTCGTACTAAATGGTACGTTGTTAGCGACGTTTTATCGTCGCGTTAACCCCACGGTAATCTTCATAACCGTAGTGTTTGCATAGGACGTAAAACGTCGCTCACCTTTAGAACCCACCTTAGTTACGCTAAGGAGGGCGCTAGTCCACATTTACCTCGGATTCCGGGGAAAGTGTGAACACGTTGGGCTAAAATGGTC
>BLSH010536654.1:111398-122284 GCA_018402905.1 Glandirana rugosa | reverse complement strand
GAAACAGAAAAAGAAAGAAGGAGGAGACGAAGGAATGAATACACATGGGTGAGAAAAGCAAATGCAAAAAAAGGAAAAGAAAGGCAGACTGTAAAAAAAAAAAAAAAAAAAAAAAGGGCAGGTGTATGGTAGGAAAGTACGATACTGGTTGATAGTTTACACAGGCAGACAAGACAGACACAGTGTCACAGTTCCCCTATGGGAGAAAAAAGTGGGCCATCATTGGCGTGGACGTTTTCTGTTTCCCCCCCTCCCCCCCCCTTCTTCTCTGTTTGTTAATCCTGCAGAATCGAGGGGCTGACAGGGGAGACACCCAGAGGGGACCGTAGGTAGATCCCTCGGTCGGCCACACCCTAGAAGGATTAGAAGCAAAAAGAATATAGAGGAATATATATACATATACCCATAGGTTTCTCCCGATCCGGTGTTTTACCCCTCTTGAAAAACAACTACTCATATACTCTCTTCTTAAAGAACCGTGAAGGGTAAGTGGGTTTTTTTTTTCTTGCTCTACTCCATTTCACCTATTCATGCTTCACAGGTCCATCTGTCCACCCAACTTAAAACGCCGTGAATTTTAAGCCATTTCCCCCACCTGAAGTGGGGAGTTTTCTGATATCAACTATTTCAAGGTAATTTGTGATTATCTGAATGCTGTGCAAATCCCAACAACATATGATTTTTCCTAGAAAGAGATGAGTCCTGTATAAACAAACAGCTTGCGTAATATAACAGCATGCACTATGTGATTTGGTTATATCATGCTTGACATTATATTACCATGTTTTTTCGTTTTTGTCTCTGGTTTTTTTTGTTTTTTTTTTCACCCTCCTCAGAAAAGGACTTTCTACTATCATATACAGTCATCTGCCTCAACCCGTTGTGCAGCCACCCCTGATGAAGGGCTTTTTTCTTTATGCTCCGAAACGCATGTGTTGGGTAACCGCATTCCAACGCGGAAGGCTACCGCATTCTATCTTGCGGACAACGGACTCTCAGTTATGCTCTTGTGAGCAATCTACCAACAAGGCAACATTGGCGCAGTGACAACTGTAACTTACTGTATTTAAAATTGACCTTTTTTCATATAAAATTATTGATGTAATTTATACGTGAAATAAATATATTTTATATAAGTTTATGTGGTTGGTGACCTATTTAAAGTCCCTTATCTTGGGGGAAAATCCATTTTTCTATCTTTAACAGATACCTGGCGAAAATATAACCCCACCAAAAAGCAATACACCTTTTATTCAAATCCACACAAGACTTTCTCACGAATAGACCACATCCTTGTCAATGTAGGTACTCTACCACTTTTAACATCCTCCCTCATAATTCCTATCCCATGGTCAGACCACAATGCAGTCCTAACATCCCTGTCCTCCCTAGCCCCACCTCTAACAAATAGAACCTGGTCTCTGAATGACACCCTCCTATCCCTACCCTCCAACACTCTTGAAATTGATATAGCCTTACAAAACTACATCTCTCTAAATTCCACTGAAGACATCTCCCCACTCCTACTTTGGGAAGCCCATAAACCTGTTATTCGAGGGACCTTGATTGACCTAGCTTCCCGCAGAAAAAAAGAGCGATAAATAAAGTTTCAATCTCTTGAACAAATCTTCACTCAGGCACACGACGAATTCCAAAACTCCCTGACCCCGGCCACTAAAGACAAACTAGATAAGGCCAGACAGGAACTAGACTTGTTCCTAACAGACTCGGCAGAAAAAGCTCTCAGACGCTCTAACCACCGCATCTACATCAAAGCAAAGAAACCAGACTCCTTCCTAGCTTTTTCCTTACGCAACCTTGACAAACCCCATAAGCCTATTCACTTAAAAACCTCCTCAGACTTCTACGCAAGCAACCCCACCAAAATCCTCCAACTTTTCCACGAGCACTTGTCCAAATTGTATTCCGCTATACCCAATCACAATGATCCTATCCAAATATCAAATTTCCTAGCCCCCCTAACCCTCCCTTCACTTACCCCCACCCAACGAGTGCAACTAGACGAGCCAATAACAGAGCTAGAGGTACAAGCTGCAATCAAATCACTTAAGTGCAATAAACGCCCAGGCCCAGACGGCTTTACAGCCAAATATTACAAAAGCTTCACCGACAAACTAACCCCACTCTTGACAAAAGCCATGAACTCCATCCTCAAAGGCTCATCCTTTACCCCTGACTCCTTGAAAGCTACCATATCCATGATAACAAAACCACAAACAGATGACACCTCTTACACAAATTTCCGACCTATCTCGATACTGAATAACGATATCAAATTACTTGCAAAAATATTAGCCAACAGACTCAATGCACACATAGGCTCCCTAATACACAAGGATCAAGTAGGCTTTATGCCCTCGAGACAGGTTGGAGATAATGTGCAGAGAGTAGCCCTTTTAACCCACCTGGCACGCATACGCAAAATCCCTACCTGCCTTCTCTCCTTAGATATCCAAAAAGCCTTTGATAGCTTATCCTGGCCATACCTATTTTCAGTCCTGAATAAATGGGGCCTAGGCCCCCATTTCTTAAAATGGATACAATCCCTCTATTCCACTGCCACTGCCCTTATCACCTATGCTGGGCACCGTTCTGACCCCTTCCCTGTACAATGAGGTACTCAACAGGGATGCCCCCTATCCCTGCTATTGTTTGCACTTGCATTAGAACCTCTAGCCCGGAGAATTAGGGTAGACCCAAACATCAAAGGCTTGGAAGCAGGAGGTATCCAACACAAACTCTGCATGTTTGCAGATGACATCTTAATCTGCCTGACATCACCCCTAATTTCCTCGCCAAACCTTTTAAATGCACTTAATGATTTTGCCAGAGTCTCCGGACTAGTGGTCAATTCTCACAAATCTAAATTATTAAATATCTCACTCTCTCCTTCCCAAATCCCACACTTACAAACCGTCCTACCATTCTCATGGACACCCTCTAATATAACCTATTTAGCAATCAAACTCACCTCTGACCCATCTACCCTATACTCAGCAAACTACCCCCCCATACTAGCCCACCTAACAAAGCTGATGTCATCCTGGACTTCCCTCCCCCTATCTTGGCTAGGCCGTATTTCCGCAATCAAAATGGTAATCCTCCCTAAAATACTTTATCTATTTAGAGTCCTCCCAATTGCAGTACCGCCACACTACTTACGAATCCTTCAGCGTAGAACACTCAACTTCGTTTGGGGTAAAACTAAACCCAGAATCTCCAAATCAATACTCCACTTAACCAAACCCCACGGCCGTTTAGCCCTCCCATCATTTGCCAAATATTACCATGCAGCCCAACTGGCGACTCTTACAAAATATCATGCAACCAAAGGAACTCCTTTGTGTGTTTCTCTTGAAGCAGTTGACTGCGACCCCCTCTCCACAGCCAATCTGCTATTGCTACCGCCCAAAGACTGCAAACCTCTCCTCAACCCAATCACCTGTCACTCCCTCAAACTATGGGACATGCTAAAATTTAAATATAAGCTACAATCCCCACACAACCCCCTCCTCTCTCACCTCTGCAACCCATCCTTTTACCCAGCTTGGGAATCCCCAACATCATTCCACAAATGGACTGAAGCAGGCCTTATACGTGCACACTCTTTCACCACCCCTGACACTTTGATTCCCTTTTCAACTCTCTCCACCACTCACGGCCTTCCCAATTCTGAACTGTTCCGTTACCTACAATTAAAACACTTCTATACCCCTCATGTCCGCCCCAACACTTCTATACCACACAAATCCATCTTTGAACAAGCATGTGATAAAGACCCACACATGCGTGGACTCATCTCACAACTCTATCTCCTTCTCCTAGATCCCCCACCACACACCTCCCTACCTTATGTTACAAATTGGGAATCGGACCTAAATATACATTTAGAGGCAACACATTGGAGAGACATATGGCTTGCCACCAAAACAGCATCCCCAAATATTATCGCCTTGGAAGCTAATTACAAAGTTCTATTTTTTTTTTTTCCAAAATATTTTATTGAGACAATGTTAAGAAGATACATACATATCAAGAAAAGGTACCTTACACTTTAGTTTTTCGTCTTTACAGAAAAAAGGCAAACATGACTACTAAAAGTGTAGAAATTTTCAACGTAATATTAAACATTATATAACAATTGTTCGTATTATGAGTCGTCATAGATTGAACTTGTTGTTTTAGTTGGTGCACAATCTTAGCGTTTGTTTCTTGTGATAAGAGAATACCAGAGGGATAGTCCATTTTCTTGTGGTTTAAGGTGCCTGGACCCAGTCGGGCCTCCCCATAGCGCCTCCAGACCGCCCCAACCACCCCAACTTGGGACAGGAAGCCGGGCGGGGGCGCCAGGGAGGGGCCCGCCGGGTGTTCCAAGAGACCCCTTTGGGCACTATTGATAATATTCTTATTGTAAATAAACATCGTTCGTGAGACTATTAGTCTCTAGGGGAGACAGTGTGGCGATAGGCCATGTATTAAATGCGTAAGGTAAGAGATTTTCCCTTCCTGTGTGTGCTTGTTACAGTACTGTGGGGGTCAACTCGTGAATGCCTTTTCAGGTATTTGCTTGTGAAAGGTAGGTAATATTGTGTCTGTATTCAAGGGGTTGTTGTGAGTGTAGAATATTCTGTTGATGCTTTGAAATGTTGCCAACAGGCCCAGATGGTTTGGAATTTGTGTGGGGTGTCGTTTGTTTGGTGGATTAAGTCTTCCATTTCTTGTATTTTGTTAATTCTTTTGAACCAATCTTTTATGGTAGGGGGGTTGGGAGACTGCCAGGAGGCAGGGAGGGTCATTTTGGCTGCATTGAGCAGGTGGAGCGTGAGGGATTTCTTGTAGTGCTTTTGGGGAGTGATATGTGATGGAGGAGTAGTTGTGCTGGGGAGAAATCGAGGTTGTATGAGGAGATCTGGGATGTTAAACGGTGTACTTCTGTCCAAAAGGGGACGATCTTGGGGCATGACCACCATATATGTAGAAATGACCCCACGTCATTGGAGCAGCGCCAGCATTTTGGAGTGATGGATGGGTTCATTTTGTGAAGCCACTGTGGGGTTTTGTACCATTTAGAGAGTATTTTGAACCTGTTTTCTTGGGCTGATACATTGATCGAGCCTTTGTGAATGTGTGTGCAGATGTTCTTCCAATCTGCAGGGGATATCTCTATGTTGAGATCTCTCTCCCATGATTTAATGTAGGTGTTTCGTCTGATGTCTGAGTTTGTAAATAAGGTGGCGTATAGCGTCGAAATCAAGTGTCTTTGTGGTTCAGACTGTGTGCAGATTTCTTCAATTGTTGTGCGCGGTCTTGAAAATTTTAGTCTATCTCTTGGTTTGGTTAGATAGTGCTGTAATTGCCGGTAGGTCCAAAAGTGCGAAGGATTGTTTGAGTTTGCAGTCCTGAACTTTTCATACGTTATGAATGTGCCATTTTCAAAGAAGAAATCTGCTCGCAGGTCATGGTTTGGGTTGAGCTTTGGGAGGAGCTGGGTATTAAGTCCCGGGGTAAAGTTGGGGTTGAACGAGATGGGGGTGAGCGGGCCCGGAATGGAAGAGATGTTGAAATGCTTACAGTACCTTTCGAATGTTGTAAGAGAGGGGTGTATCAATGGGTGTTGTTTGGTTTCTTGGAGGGAATGTGCGATAGGTAACCAGGTTAGGCAGTGTAATGGGGTATGTAGGAAGGCTTGTTCAATTGCCACCCATTTAGAGTTGGCATGGACATGCCAGTCAACAATTCTTGTGAGCTGGCATGCTGCATGATATTTAGAGAAATCCGGAAATCCTATGCCCCCTTTAGTTTTTGGGAGTGTTAGTTTATCCATGCTGATTCTAGGGGATTTTTTTGCCCAGATAAAATCTGAGCAAGCTTTTCTGAGAGATGCCAAGTAGGGTTTGGGAAGCGTGATGGGGGCTGTTTGCATGACATATAAAATTCTGGGGAGGACATTAATTTTGATTAACGCAGCTCGGCCAAACCAAGAAAGAAAATTGACGGACCAAGATGTTAAATCCTTTTGGATAGATCTTAGTATGGGTAAGTAGTTTTTGGTGAAAAGGTCTGCCAGGTTTGCTGGGAGTTGGATACCTAAGTAAGTGATGGTATCGGCATTCCATTTGAAAGGATAATTCTGCTTACATTGTTGTAGGGTCGAAGCTGGTAAGGAGATGTTCAATGCCCTTGATTTGTCTAGGTTGATTTTTAGTCCGGCTATGTTTTCGAAGTTGGCCAAGTCGTTGAGGAGATTGGGTAAGGTGATGTGGGGGTCTGTCAAGAATAATAGTATGTCGTCGGCGTAAGCCGCTAGTTTGTATTCCTCATTCCCTATTTGTATGCCCTTTATGTTAGGATTAGTTTTGATGTTTCGGAGAAAGGGTTCTAAAGTTAGAATAAAGATGAGAGGGGATAGGGGGCAGCCCTGTCTAGTTCCGTTTGTGATATTGAAGGCGTCCGATAGGTGACCGTTGACTCTTACCCTGGCAGAGGGATTATTGTATAAGGCCATGATAAAACTCATCATTCGCTGTCCTATGCCCAAAGTTCGTAGAGTTTCCGCCATGTAATCCCAGGTCACTCTATCGAACACCTTCTCTGCGTCTAGTGCCAGGAAACAACCCTGTATGTTATTTGTAGATATCCAGTGATGTATGTTCAGTGCTTTTAGGGTGTTATCCCTGGTTTCCCTTCCTGGGATGAATCCTACTTGATTTAAAGAAATTTTTTGTGGGAGCAGGGGTAGCAGTCTGTTGGCCAATATTTTTGCAAACAGTTTCAGGTCTACGTTTAATAACGAAATCGGACGGTAATTTGGGATCAAAGAAGGGTCTTTATCAGGCTTGGGTATTATTGAAATGTGTGCTGATAGTAATTCACGTGGGGGTGGGGTGTCTTGGTCGAGTGAGTTGAAGGCAGCGATGAAATGTTTGCTTAATGGGTTTAGGAAGGTTTTATAGTATCCTGCCGTCAGCTCATCTGGACCAGGGGATTTGCCGGGTTTGGTTTGTTTTATAGCTTGATGAAGTTCAGATATTGTGAGTGACTCTTCAAGCTTTTCAGCTTCTTCCCCTGAAAAGGGGGGAGGACAATACTTGTGAAGAAATGATTGAAGTGCATCTAACCTGGTTCGGGACGGGGATTGAGTATTTGAAGGCTGTAGGTTGTAAAGGTGTTTGTAATAGTGGACAAATTGTTGTGCTATATCTGGGGTTGCGGTGACTTTCTTTCCATTTGTGGTGGTGATCGAGTGGACTGTGTGGTTTGTCCGTTTGGCGGCTGTCGAGTGAGCCAAAAGTCTACCCGTTTTGTTCCCAAATTCGTAAAATAGTTTTTGGCGTAATATGTAGTTTCTCTGAAATTTTTTATTGATCACTGTTGCTAACTCAGTTCTGGTGTTAGTTTTTTCAAGTCTCCTTCTGCTAGGGATTTTTTGTGTATCTTTTCAAGAGAAGAGATCTTTGTTAGGAGGTTATTGACGTGTGCCTGTCTGTTTCTCTTACGTTCATTGGCTATAGCAATTAGTTCACCCCTTATAACACATTTATGTGTCATTCATAATGACATTGGAGAGATTTCTGGGGAGGTGTTTTCTTGGAAAAAGTGTTGTAAGCATTTGTGTATCCTAGGGGTTGTCGTCGGGTCAGTCAGTAAAGATGGGTCCAACCTCCAAAATTTGGTTCCTTGGGGGGAGTTAGAAATGGTGATTGTCATGGTGATGGGATGATGGTCAGATATAAACATGGGTTCTATAGTCGCTTGTTGTAGGGAGGGGATGTCTCTTTGGGAGATATATATGGCATCGATCCTAGAGTACTTTTGGTGTGGGGCAGAATAAAAGGTGAAGTCCTTTGTATGGGGGTGGAGAATGCGCCAGGAGTCGTGTAGTGTTAAATCTAATACATTTTTTTTAATAGCTCTGAGGGCGCTGTATTGTATGGAAGAAGAGCCATTTGAGGTGTCTAATGATGGGTTGAGCGGGAGATTGAAGTCTCCCCCTACAAAGTTCTATTTATATGGTACCTGGTACCAACTCGGATAGCCAAGTGCTTTCCCACATACTCCTCCAACTGCTTCTGAGGTTGCCTTGAGGAGGGATCCCACCTTCAAATTTGGTGGAAATGCTCTTTAGTCCAGCGCTTTTGGTCCGAAATATTCCTAATTATCTCAAAACGAACTAACCAAACCCTAGATCCCACCCCAGAAGTGGCCCTACTTAACTATAAACCTCCAGAAACCACAAAGAGACAATTCAAACTCCTACAACAAATTACAAAAGCCCCAAAACAAACTATCGCAAAGGCTTGGAAAACCCCCTTTCTGTCCATCCCAGAAACCAAACATAGAGTCACCAAGGCAATGATCCATGCCAAAATAGAGGTCACAATCCTAGACACCATCCTTAAATTTGACCGTATTTGGCAACCCTGGGTACGCCATTTTCTCCCACCAGACTTCGACACCAACCTGCTCCTCCCTTAACTCAACAAAAAGGTCACTACACCCTCAACTTCCACCCTTCTCAGCCAAACCATTGCCCCCCCGGTTACACTTCACCCCCCCCCCCCCCTCTATTCTACAGCCCCACCTTTCTCCTTTCTCACCCCTCTTGCTATCTCTACCTTTCATTTCCACTACTCTGGGTTTTTTTTCTAATTTTCTGTAAGAGAACCACTGTACCATATAGTTTCCTAAATCCGCTATTATATACCATCCTTTCGTTTCCCACGCTTGTAACTGACATACAAAGCCTTTAATACTTACACACGATCAATACCATGTCGTGCTTATTGTGTTGTAACTTGTCTCCGTCCACACAATGTTTAATTGATTCAATTCTGGAAGCATGAAACTGTCTTTACTGAACTTACTACCAATGTACTCTTTCTCTTATAGAAATTCTGTATGTTTACCCGGCCGTGTGGCCTTTCTGTACTTTGAAATAAAAATCTTTGAACAAGATTAATTATCCCCCTTTACTTAAACAACTCTCTGAAGATCTTACCTCATGGGGGAAATGAGTATCTCCTGGTTAGGGAGGGTTAATTCGGTCAAAATGATCCCCTTTGCCGAGGATCCTTTACCTATTCAGGTCCCTCCCCACCCTATCGTTAAGTCCCATTTGCTTAAATTCCAAGCCCGAATTAAAAAGTTCATATGGGGCGATAAGGGCTTCAGGTGCCCAGCCGAAGTCCTTATGAGATGTCGCAACCAATGGGGTTTAGGGCTCCCAAACCTGTGGAAGTACTACCAGGCAACTCAATTGGCTCAATTTTCTATCATTTACGCCCCTTCCAATAGACCTGATTGGATTGGGATAGAGAGGCAGGCAGTCCCTCTCAACACAATAGACTATTTGGTCTGGGCTCATCCAAAATCAAGATCCTCAATCCTGTCACCTACGTTATCCCACTCGATCGCCCTCTGTGATTCGCTCTTTAGGGCCACTGGTTTGGTGTCTGGCATCCACCCTCTGAAACATGTATTCAATAATCCCTGCTTCCCTCCAGGCCAGGACATTCGCACATTCGCATGGTGGACCAACAAAGGGCTCTATAGAATTGGTCACTTTCTCACCTCGTCGGGCCCCCTCTCCTTAGAACATTGCGTCAGCAATCTAGAAATGCCCCAGTCAGAACGATATCACTTTCATCAAATTCATCATTATATTGCCTCATTATGGAGGGAAAACCCGGCTCGAGAAGTTATCACTCCCTACGAGAAGTGGTGCTCCAATATTTCCTCCCAGAGGGGGGGCATTTCTATTATATATGCATCATTGATGGACTCTCCTCTGAAACCTTCATATGCCAAGAACTGGGAGAGGGATCTGGACCTCTCCTGGGATGCGAACAAATGGTTCTCCGTCATTTTGAAATCCTCCAAGGGTTTGGTCAATACTTCTTTGATGGAGGCCAATGCAAAGGTGATCTTCTGTTGGTACCCGGTCCCCACCCACCTTTCTCTTATGTTTCCAAACTCGTCCTCTTTATGCTTTAGAGCAGGGGTGTCAAACCCAATTTCATCGAGGGCCACATGAGCATTATAGTTGCCTTCAAAGGGCCAGCTGTATTTGTAAGACTGCATAAATGTATCCAGACCCCCCCCCCCCGTCGAACAGTGGGTATGGCCAAATTGCACTACCAGTGGGAGAATCTTAAAGGGGCAATAAATGCCAGGAGTGCGTTATGTGCGGAGTTCAGGGATGCACAATGTACAGAGTAAAGTTCCAGAGGTGCCCTGTGCACAGAGTGCAGAGTTCAGGGGCGCACTATGTACCAGGTGCAGGATTCAGGCGTGCGCTATGTACAGATTGCAGTGTTCAGGAGTGCAATGTGTACAGAGTGCAGGTTTGAGGAGTGCGCTACATACAGAGTGCAGGGTTTAGGAGCGGGCAGGGTTTAGGAGTGTGCAAGGTTTTGGCTGAAAAAAAAGTCCTTGGTGTGAAGGCCACATGAAATGGCCTGGCGGGCCGCATTCGGCCCCCGGGCCTTGTGTTTGACACATGTGGTCTAGGGGTTCACATACTTTTTCCACCTGCACTGTGAATGTTTACATGGTGTATGCAATAAAAACATGGTAACATTTAATTCTTTGTGTGTTTAAGCAGACTGTGATTGTCTATTGTTGTGGCTTAGATGAAGATCAGATCACATTTTATGACCAATTTGTGCAGAAATCCATATCATTCCAAAAAACGGTACTGTATGTCAACGTTCTTTTAAAAAACCTTACTATACCTAAAGACGTGTTTAACCAGTATTTTACACTAGACTAGAAGTAGATTCGGTGTTGTTATCTGTTAGTGTCAGACGAATTTGTGTGTTTCTTAATTTACAATGGTACAAAAATAACGTATGTGGTACATTTGT
>BLSH010536654.1:100317-111388 GCA_018402905.1 Glandirana rugosa | reverse complement strand
AAGGGCCAGCTGTATTTGTAAGACTGCATAAATGTATCCAGACCCCCCCCCCCCGTCGAACAGTGGGTATGGCCAAATTGCACTACCAGTGGGAGAATCTTAAAGGGGCAATAAATGCCAGGAGTGCGTTATGTGCGGAGTTCAGGGATGCACAATGTACAGAGTAAAGTTCCAGAGGTGCCCTGTGCACAGAGTGCAGAGTTCAGGGGCGCACTATGTACCAGGTGCAGGATTCAGGCGTGCGCTATGTACAGATTGCAGTGTTCAGGAGTGCAATGTGTACAGAGTGCAGGTTTGAGGAGTGCGCTACATACAGAGTGCAGGGTTTAGGAGCGGGCAGGGTTTAGGAGTGTGCAAGGTTTTGGCTGAAAAAAAAGTCCTTGGTGTGAGGGCCACATGAAATGGCCTGGCGGGCCGCATTTGGCCCCCGGGCCTTGTATTTGACACATGTGCTTTAGAGGGTTCCTACTTTCATACATGGTGAGAGTGTCCGAGGATCAGGGGGTTCTGGAACAGAATTTTCTCCTTACTGAGGAAGATCACGGGTCAAGCGGTTCCCCAAAATCCAGAAATTGCATTGCTTCATTTTAATCCGGATGGCCTCTCCAGGCCCATGTACAAACTAACTCAATATATTTTACTAGGCGCCAAGATCACGTTGGTGAGGTCTTGGAAGAGGCCATCTGTCTCCTTCAATGCAGCCAAAAAGAAAATCACTTGGATAATGACCCAAGGAAAATTTGCCAATATTCTTCTGGACTCCTCCGATAAATTTGATGCGGTGTGGGAGCCATGGCAGAGATACCTCAATCTTCCTCCCTGAACTATGTTTGCCTTCCGTAGGATTTAGCGTTCCTGGCGCCTTTTTTTTTCTTTTTTCTCCTCCTCTTCTCTTCCCTAGCTCTCCTTACACTCCTTTCCTTTTTTGTTTAAGGTAAACGTCTTGTTGTTTCTTCATCAGTGTCCAACACGGTGGTAATATTACGAGCCATTCGGTCCTGAGAAAGTTATATGTCCTTATATTTTACTGTTGGGACGACGGATGTCAGCCCTGGGGGGATGTCCCGGGTGTGGGTGCGTTCCCCTCTGGACACAGCTTGATCCCCGATGGGGCGTCTGGGGGTGTGGAGGGGCTCGACCCAAGATTCTCACATTTCTGTTTCCTTGATATATTGTATTGCGAATGCTCTGGTACCTGGCAACTGTTTGAATCCCCATGGTTACTTGTAGTAAGGCCCACCTTACTCACTGTGTTTATTTTTGTCTCTGGTGATACTGTATGTATGAAAACCCAATAAAATCCTTTCAAACTAAAAGGTACGTAAAATAATATACGGCGGGTAATCTGATGGGGAAAAAACTATCTAGCTAGCTAGCGTTACCTGTGACACTTATACGGTGATCACAGGTGACAGGGGGCAATCAAGGGGGGGGCAAGGGGGGCATTTACACCTAACTAGGCCTAATACTACCTACCCTAACACTAATTTAGTGTCACAAGGGTCACAAGTACAGCGATCAGTAAAAATCAGATCACTGCACTATATGACACTGTGACGGGGTGACAGGGAGTGAAGGGGTTAACTGGGGGGCGATCAGAGGGTTAAATGTGCCTATGTGTACTGGGGTCAGTGTGCTGTTGGTGCAACTCACGTTTTAAGATGTTTCTCTCTCCTCTCTGCAACGGAAAAGAAAGCAGAGAGGGGAGATGATATCACTTTCCCTGCCTGTGTTTACATTTCACAGGCAGAGGAAGAAATCTCATTCGCCAGACGATCAACAGGAATAGACCAAAATCCATTGGTCAATTCCTGTTGACTGAATGGTCCTGCAATGAATGGGACCGCAGCGGCTGCGCTGGAGGCGCGCGCCCCCTAGCTGCCGCAGTAAATATACTGCGCACGGTGTGGAACCGGTTAAAAAAATAAAAATAAGTGTCCCCTGTTGTAATCCATCATCTGACCCGAAAAAAAAGAGCTGCAACAGCTCCTCCTCCATGGCAGGGCTCCTGCCGACTGAGCTCGATTGGTTTTGACAGTTGATTTATATGGCAGGGCAGGGCCACTCAGTGACGTACTTGCGTGACCCCCCCCTCTGATGTCACATGACGTCAGAAGGGGCGGCGTCGCTCGCTTACGTTGCAGGGTGGCCCGGCCTTGCCATGTAAATAAACTCTCAGAGCAAAAAGCGTGCAGACGGCGGGAGCAATGCATTATGGGGCGCTCCATGGGGGCGAAGTCTTTGCGAACGACCCATAATGTTCTAAATTTGACTTACGTTCGATACGAATTGCGGGCCCAACCCTTCAGCCTAGTATCTATATATATATATATGTATATATATATATATATATATATATATATATATATATATACAGTATCTCACAAAAGTGAGTACACCCCTCACATTTTTGCAAATATTTTATTCTCTCTTTTCATGTGACAACACTGAAGAAATTACACTTTGTTACAATGTAAAGTATTACAGCTTGTATAACAATATAAATTTGCTGTCCCCTCAAAATAACTCAACACACATCCATTAATGTCTAAACTGCTGGCAACAAAAGTGAGTACACCTCTAAGTTAAAATGTCCAAATTGGGCCCAATTAGCCATTTTCCCTCCCCAGTGTCATGGGGCTTGTTAGTGTTACAAGGTCTCAGGTGTGAATGGTGGAGCAGGTGTGTTAAATTTGGTTTTATCGCTCTCACTCTCTCATACTGGTCACTGGAAGTTCAACATGGCACCTTGTGGCAAAGAACTCTATGAGGATCTGAAAAAAAGAATTGTTGCTCTACATAAAGATGGCCTAGGCTATAAGAAGATTGCCAAGACCCTGAAACTGAGCTGCAGCATGGTGGCCAAGACCATACAGTGGTTTAACAAGACAGGTTCCACTCAGAACAGGCCTCACCACGGTCAACCAAAGAAGTTGAGTGCACATGCTCAGCGTCATATCCAGAGGTTGTCTTTGGGAAATAGACGTATGAGTGCTGCCAGCATTGCTGCAGAGGTTGACAAGGTGTGGGGTCAGCCTATCAGTGCTCAGACCATACGCCGCACACTGCATCAAATTAGTCTGCATGGCTGCTGTCCCAGAAGGAAGCCTCTTCTAAAGATGATGCACAAAAAAGCCCGCAAACAATTTGCTGAAGACAAGCAGACTAAGGACATGGTTTACTGAAACCATGTTCTGTGGTCTGATTAGACCAAGATAAACTTATTTGGTTCAGATGGTATCAAGCGTGTGTGGTGGCAACCAGGTGAGGAGTACAAAGACAAGTGTGTCCTGTCTACAGTCCAGCATGGTGGTGAGAGTGCCATGGTCTGGGGCTGCATGAGTGCTGCCGGCACTGGGGAGCTACAGTTCATTGAGGGAACCATGAATGCCAAAATGTACTGTGACATACTGAGAGCATGATCCACTCCCTTTGGAGACTGGGCCGCAGGGCAGTATTCCAACATGATAACAACCACAAATACACATTCAAGATGAACACTGCCTCACTAAAAAAGCTGAGGGTAAAGGTGATGGAATGGCCAAGCATGCCTCCAGTCCTAAACCTTATTGAGCATCTGTGGGGCGTCCTCAAATGGAAGGTGGAGGAGCGCACGATCTTTAATATCCGCTAGCTCCGTGATGTCGTCATGGAGGAGTGGAAGAGGACTCCAGTGGCAACCTGTGAAGCTCTGGTGATCTTCATGCCCAAGAGGGTTAAGACAGTGTTGGAAAATAACGGTGGCCACACAAAATATTGACATTTTGGGCCCAATTTGGACATTTTCAGTTAGGGGTGTACTCACTTTTGTTGCCAGTGGTTTAGACATTAATGGCTGTGTGTTGAGTTTTTTTGAGGCGACAGCACATTTACACTGTTATACAAGCTGTACACTCACTACTTTACATTGTAGCAAAGCGTCATTTCTTCAGTGTTGTCACATGAAAAGATATAATAAAATATTTACAAAAATGTGAGGGGTGTACTCACTTTTGTGAGATACTGTATATATACAGTGGGTACGGAAAGTATTCAGACCCCCTTAAATTTTTCACTCTTTGTTATATTGCAGTCATTTGCTAAAATCATTTAAGTTCATTTATTTTCCTCATTAATGTACACACAGCACCCCATACTGACAGAAAAACACAGAATTGTTGACATTTTTTCAGATTTATTAAAAAAGAAAAACGGAAATATCACATAGTCCTAAGTATTCAGACCCTTTGCCGTGACACTCCTATATTAAACTTAGGTGCTGTCCATTTCTTCTGATCATCCTTGAGATGGTTCTACACCTTCATTTGAGTCCAGCTGCGTTTGATTATACTGATTGGATTTGATTAGGAAAGCCACACACCTGTCTATATAAGACCTTACAGCTCACAGTGCATGTCAGAGCAAATGGGAATCATGAGGTCAAAGGAACTGCCTGAAGAGCTCAGAGACATAATTGTGGCAAGGCTCAGATCTGGCCAAGCCCACAAAAAAGTTTCTGCTTCACTTAAGGTTCCTAAGAGCACAGTGGCCTCCATAATCCTTAAATGGAAGACATTTGGGGCGACCAGAACCCTTCCTAGAGCTGGCCGTCCGGACAAACGGAGCTATCGGGGGAGAAGAGCCTTGGTGAGAGAGGTAAAGAAGAACCCAAAGATCATTGTGGCTGAGCTTCAGAGATGCAGTCGGGAGATGGAAGAAAGTTGTAAATAGTCAACCATCACTGCAGCCCTCCACCAGTTGGGACTTTATGGCAGAGTGGCCCGACGGAAGCCTCTCCTCAGTGCAAGACACATGAAAGCCCGCATGGAGTTTGCTAAAAAACGGTGGGAAATAAGATTCTCTGGTCTGATGAGACCAAGATAGAACTTTTTGGCCTTAATTCTAAGCGGTATGTGTGGAGAAAACCAGGCACTGCTCATCACCTGTCCAATATAGTCCCAACAGTGAAGCATGGTGGTGGCAGCATCATGCTGTGGGGGTGTTTTTCAGCTGCAGGGACAGGACGACTGGTTGCAATTGAGGGAAAGATGAATGTGGCCAAGTACAGGGATATCCTGGACGAAAACCTTCTCCGGAGTGCTCAGGACCTCAGACTGGGCCGAAGGTATACCTTCCAACAAGACAATGACCCTAAGCACACAGCTAAAATAACGAAGCAGGGGCTTCACAACAACTCCGTGAATGTTCTTGAATGGCCCAGCCAGAGCCCTGACTTAAACCCAATTGAGCATCTCTGGAGAGACCTAAAAATGGCTGTCCACCAACGTTTACCATCCAACCTGACAGGACTGAAGAGGATCTGCAAGGAGGAATGGCAGTGGATCCCCAAATCCATGTGTGAAAAACTTGTTGCATCTTTCCCAAAAAGACTCATGGCTGTATCAGATCAAAAGGGTGAATCTACTAAATACTGAGTAAAGGGTCTGAATACTTAGGACCATGTGATATTTCAGTATTTCTTTTTTAATAAATGTGCAAAAATGTCAACAATTCTGTGTTTTTCTGTCAATATGGGGTGCTGTGTGTACATTAATGAGGGGAAAAAATTGAACTTAAATGATTTTAGCAAATGGCTGCAATATAACAAAGAGTGGAAATTTTAAGGGGGTCTGAATACTTTCCGTACCCACTATATATATATATATATATATATATACTCTGCATTCAGTGTAGACTATATACAGTGCATGCTTGGATAAGGGTCTGGCATGGATTTTAAGGGGAACACATGCCAAATTTAAAGAAAAATGGTATGGGGGTCCCCAAAACCCATACCAGACCCTTATCCAAGCGCACAGCGTGGCAGGGCAGGAGGGGGGCGAGTGCTCACCCATCCGAACCGTACCAGACCACATGCCTTCAACATGGGGAGGGTGATTTGGGGTCCCCCCAAAGCACCTTGCCCCCATATTGATGGGGAGAAGGCCTTTTCCCCACAACCCTGGCCGATGGTTGGGGGGGCCTGCAGGCGGGGGTCTTTTCGGAATCTGGATGCCCCTTTAATAAGGGAGCCCCCAGATCCTGGCCCCCCATGTGAATGAATATCGGGTACATTGTACCCCTATTAATTTACTGAAAAAGTGTCAAAAAAGAAAAAAACACATGAGACAATTAGGGACAAGTCCTTTAAAAAGGAAAAATTATGTAATCCACATCAATCCACACGTGACGGCCCGAAAAAACAAAACAAAAACAAACAGCTCCTCCCCAATGGGAGGCTCTTTCCATTTGACAGCTCTTATAAAGGCTAGGGCAGGGCCACCCGGTGACATCACGTGACATCAGAAGGGGGCAGGGTCGCCTGGTTACGTCAGCTGGTGGTCCTGCCCTAGCCTTTATGAGAGCTGTCAAATGGAAAAAGACAGCAGCCAGCGGGAGCCTCCCGTTGGGGAGGAACTGTTTCGGGTTTTTTTTCTTATTTTTCAGGTAGTTGCGCACCGTGATTGATGTGGATTACATCACTGGACACTTTTTCTTTTTTTTTCTTTTTTTAATAAAGGACTTGTCCCTAATTGTCTCCTGTTTTTTTTTCTTTTTTGACACTTCTTTTGGTGAATGGGTAAGAGCACAAAGTACCCGATACTCATTCACATGGGGGGCAGGATCTGGGGGCCGCCTTATTAAAAGGGGCTTTCAGATTCCAATAAGGCCCCCGCCCGCAGACCCCCACAACCACAGCCCAGGGTTGTGGGGAAGAGGCTCTTGTCCCCATCAACATGGGGACAAGGTGCCTTGGGGTGTGGGGCACGGAGCCCCCCATGCCCCAAAGTACCCACCTCCCCATATTGAGGGCATGTAGCCTGGTATGGGTCAGAAGGGGGGCACTCGCCCACCCCCCCATCCTGCTAGGCAAGGTTGCATGCTCAGATAAGGGTCTGGTATGGATTTTGGGGGTACCCCCACACCATTTTTTAAAAATGTTGGCATGCAGTTCCCCTTAAAATCCATACCAGACCTGAAGGGCTATTTTTTTCAGTGATTTTTATCTATATTGCCGGGAGTCAGCAATATATTATAGCCGCAATCAAGTTTAAATGACAATTTTTCCTTTACAAATGACATTTTGCTGCAGGGCTGTTCTAAACATCACACAGGTGCTCCACTTTACAGGCAGACCAAGGGGACCCCCCAGGCACGATATGTAAAGGAATATTTAATTTTTATTGTTTCGGCGTAGGCATTATTAAAATCACTGCTCCTGAAAAAATGATCGATTTAAAAACTTTTTTTGCATTGATACATGTCCCCTTTAAGCCTTTAAAATGAGCACTTTTGATTTTTCATGTTCATGTCCCATAAACTTTAATAGGGTTTGAATGTTTGCAAAATCTTTTTATCTGTTTGCATGTTCCAGTGTGAACTGAACGGGGGGGGGGGGGGTGGGGTGTTCGGCCCATCCCTAATACCCACTTATGCTGTTTACATTAATGGAAACATTGGTCTAACACTAATTGACGTCTCATATCACCGTGCAAGGATGTTTTTGAATATTCATTTCACCACATGTATTAAAACAGACAGGTCTCATAATAATTTTCCATAAAATGGACTAGGCACTAAACAGTAGAAATATTCGTGAACACACATCTGCTCTCCTCCCTCCCCTCCACCCACCGGCACCCGCCATGTCAGTCCAGGGCCAGCAGATGGGCAAGCGGAACCCGGAATACATGGCGGGGACGCGTCTTTGTGTGTGTGTGGGGGAGTACCGGGGGTGTGTAGAAGCAAGCTACCTGAATGCTTCCACCTGACAGTTTTACACTAAATCCTTGTGGCTGCCACCTGTACCTTTTACAGAAGCAGTAATATCTCTTTCACAGCATTGGTCTGTGCCCCAGTTAGGGAGACTCACAAAAATGAAAGTAAAAAAAATCCCAAATTTTGGTTTGACACCAGAACAGTAATGAGGGAAAATCTTCCAATGGGAACACTAGTTCTGGCGACAAACTAGGATTTCCTCACTTTGAAGGGGTTTCGGCTTGCTTCTTGTTCTGGCAATGGGACAGGAAGTGAAGGAAAATTGCTTCAATGGGACACAGATGGCAAAATAAATAAATAACAAGGGTTATAACCCTACGCTGTCTAAAATGAAAAAAATAGTTTTGACTTTACTTTAATACCATCCTCACCAGAAGTCCCCATTTAATAAAGACTTAAATAACAAATTACTCTGATCTCTCGGCCTCATAAGGCTGATGCAATTCTAAACAAGGCAGGAACTGCAGGGAAAAAAACACTTACAGTAACTCACAAAAGTGAGTACACCCCTCACATTTTTGTAAATATTTTATTCTATCTTTTCATGTGACAACTATGCTACAATGTAAAGTAGTGAGTGTACAGCTAGTATAACATTGTAAATTTGGTGTCCCCTCAAAATAACTCAACACACAGCCATTAATGTCTAAACCGCTGGCACCAAAAGTGAGTACACCCCTATGGAACATGTACAAATTGCGCTAATTTTCCCTCTCCAGTGTCATGTGACTCGTTAGTGTTACAAGGTCTCAGGTGTGAATGGGGAGCAGGTGTGTTAAATTTGGTGTTATCGGGGCGTGGCTTGGACGGCACGGTGGATGACAGCGTGCTAGAGGAGCTCCGTAAAACCCTCAGCCTTTCCAAAGCACAGAGAACTCCCGGGGGCACCGACATAGGCAGAATCCTCTGTCACGCTTCCCAGAGCCACCAGCAACGCACAGTGATCTCCACTAACAGGAACATCTCATCCCTTTTCAAGACACAGACCACTGTTTGCCCCGGCGCAATGACAAGCAAGATGGCGCAGGCACGCCAAGAGGCAGAATACAGGGAGGAGTCACTTTCTACTCCAGAGGACCGGGTAAGGGACATATCTTCCCCTGACCACCCACTAACCTACACAGATATGACAGCGATAGCTGCTGACATCAAAGAAACTTTTTCAACAGCTATCACCGACCTTAAAGCTGACTTACTGGTGCTGACAGAGAAATTAGCCTCAGTAGAGAAAGCCGGCAGACTCAGAGACAAAAATATACAACGCCTGGTTCGCACAACTGACTCCCATACTGCGCACCTAACTGAGGTAAACAGGAAAAAGAAGACCTTAACAACAGCGGCAGATGCATTAATATAAGGTATAATGGTGAGGGGGGGTCCTGGAATCTGTTACATCAGATCAGATTAAACCTGCCCTTCAAAAGATCTTTAACAACTTACTATAGAGACCAGAAGATGCCTCCATTGATTTTGCCAGAGCTCGCAGAGCTCTCAGACGCAAAGGCCCAGACACATCACCACCGAGAGATATAATTTGCTGTTTGCAAAAATTCCCCATGAAAGATGACATCCTAGCCAAAGCCAGGCTCAGTGATCAAATCTTATTCAATGATGCCATCATTCTATTTCAAGACCTATCCCCTATAACCCTCAAAAACAGAAGGGCATTGCACCCCCTACAGGATGCTATCAAAACTAAAGGGCACACTTATAGATGGAAATTAACTTTTGCCCTCAGTGTTCCCTACAATGGCAAAACTCATCTGTTCCGCACTCCTGAGGACCTACCAATGTTTTGTGATGCAATACAAATTCTGCTCACTGATGTTCCATAGTGGTATGCGGAATTCAGATCTACAGAACCCCCTAACAGCTCACCATCATTGTCACTCTTTTCACCCTCCAATTAAGCATACAAAAATTCAAAGGCTTACAAACCCTAGAACGGAACACCAGGATGGGTATCATACCAATCTAAGTCCCCCAGGACACCAGGACCAAGAGAAATTATTTTTGATCCGCAAATATCTCTAATGCAACCTGGTACAACATACCCTTGCCTGACCTCAGGTAAAATATGACTGAAGGTCAGCATCTTTTAGGATCACAGACTCGCCCGCTTTTAGGGCTAGACATATACTTCCAGCGGTTCCCCAAGTGAAGGATAAATCGAACTATGGACCAATCATCTCTATAGACCGTTGATAGGGACCTAGTCAAGTTATGCATGGATGGTCACCTTGTGGGTAATACCCCCTGAACCTACTAATAACCTACTAACTTTAATGCCACCCACCTAATCCCAGCCCTCAGATCCACCCTGCTACAGTTCTGGGTGAATACTCACCTACAGCAACGACTGCTAACAACTTTTACTCACCGTATTCTCACCAAATACCCCTTATGTCTAAAGAGACTGGACGAGAGACATGACATGCTCATTTTCCATTCCTTCTGTTATATCAATATATCGACAGTAGCATATATATTGAGTTGATTACATCTGGCGAGGGACAACATATGATGATCTCTCGAAAAACTGAACAGGGGAAGAGCCATTCCTTGTTCTTTGTTGGTGCACCTATTAGGGAGATCTATTTTAAAATATTTCTCAATACAGATACCAATGGAAAGGTTATGGGTTCAGAATTAATGAATCTTTACTAACTTGATTGTTTATTCCACGTGGGCAGCCACAAAGTTCCTCCCACATACCCCACAAGTAGTACTTAATTGTTTTTTACATACATATTAGTAAAGATTGCATAACTACAGTTATCTAAGCCTTAGGTGAGATTCACCTAAAGGCGTTAATACCATATTCTACTGTTGTACTCTACCTATATACAGTTTAGAATTGGTTTATTTCTAGGCTGTTTAGCAACCTTATCTTGTTTTGTTTTTGCACGAATACAGCCAACGCTTCTCTCTTGCCTTTTCTCCTACTCTCATCTCATTTCAAAGTTTTTAAATCAATTGTTTTTTCAGGAGCAGTGATTTTAATAATGCTTAAAGTCAAACAATAAAAATAAAATATTCCTTTGAACAGTGGCGGCTGGTGAAGTTTTTGGATGGGGGGCGCCATGCCCCGCCCTTCCTTTTGGCCCCTCCTACTTCTAATAAGCCCCATCCCTTATAGAATCCACCCACTCCGTCCCCTATATTCCACATATCGTGTCAGGAGTATACAGCTCAGCATCACAGGACACAGTATACAGCTCAGCATCACAGGACATAGTATACAGCTCAGCATCACAGGATACAGTATACTGCTCCAGCATCACAGGGCACAGTCACTACGACTCGACATATG
>BLSH010536654.1:76989-97720 GCA_018402905.1 Glandirana rugosa | reverse complement strand
CGGGGAGGACACAGTGACCGACGTTTGACGGGGAGGACACAGTGACCGATGTATTGACGGGGTGGACACAGAGACCGACGTTTCAGGAGGGGCAGTTTGCAGCCAGTGACACAGGTGGGGCAGTTTGCAGCCAGTGACACAGGTGGGGCAGTTTGCAGCCAGTGACACAGATGGGGCAGTTTGCAGCCAGTGACACAGGTGGGGGCAGTTTGCAGCCAGTGACACAGGTGGGGGCAGTTTGCAGCCAGTGACACAGGTGGGGCAGTTTGCAGCCAGTGACACAGGTGGGGGCAGTTTGCAGCTAGTGACACAGGTGGGGCAGTTATGTAGCCAGTGACACAGGAGGGGCAGTTATGTAGCCAGTGACAGAGGAGGGGCAGTTTGCAGCCAGTGCACAGGAGGGGGCAGTTTGCAGCCAGTGACACAGGAGGGGCAGTTTGCAGCCAGTGACACAGGTGGGGCAGTTTGCAGCCAGTGACACAGGTGGGGCAGTTTGCAGCCAGTGACACAGATGGGGCAGTTTGCAGCCAGTGACACAGGTGGGGGCAGTTTGCAGCCAGTGACACAGGTGGGGGCAGTTTGCAGCCAGTGACACAGGTGGGGCAGTTTGCAGCCAGTGACACAGGTGGGGTACATTGCAGAGTCGTCGTCGCCACCCCCCGCACTTACCCCATCCAGCAGGCAGGACTGTTGCAGAGATTCGGCATGCGGGAGCGCGCTGGAGTCTGCAGAGTTCGGCACACGGAGAGCGGCTGTCTCCCCCTCGTCAGTCCCCGGGCGGTCATGGTCTCTGTGGGAGCGGAAGTCACCTCCGCTGCCACAGTGACCCGCCCCCGGCCACGCATCCAATCACCCTGAGCGGAGGCTCAGGGCAGCCAATCAAGCTATGAGTGTGCGCCGGTTCAGCACACACTCATAGCTTTTAATGGCCAACCAATAGGCTCACTACTTGGCTGTCATGTGACAGCCAAGGTGCCGAAAAAAAAAAAAGAAAGTCAATGTACTGGCGCCACCTGCAGGGGGGCGGGTTGACTTTTTTTTCTTTTGCCGGCGGGGAGGCGGCGCCCCACCGCCCCTCACACACCAGCCACTGCTGCCTTTCAATATCGTGCCTGGGGGGAGGGTCCCTTAGTCTGCCTGTAAAAGGGCGCACCTCTGTGATGTTTAGAACATAGCCAGTGCAAAATGACATTTGTGAAGGAAAAATTGTCATTTATTATCGCGTCTGTAATGTATTGCCAGTTTCCAGCAATATACATAAAAATCACTGAAAAAATTTGCGTGGGGTCCCCCCCCAGTCCAAACCAGGCCCCTTTGGTCTGGTTTGGATTTTAAAGGGAACCCCGCGCCAAAATTAACAAAAAAAATTGATGTGAGGTCCACCCTAAAATCCAAACCAGGCCCTTATCCAAGCATGCAACCTGGCCGGCCAGGATAGGGAGCGACGAGTGAGCACCCCCCTCCTGATACCAGGCTACATGCCCTCAACCCTTTAATAAGCTCTGTCTGTTGCATGACGGCTGGTGGAAGGAGTGGGCTGCACACTTAGAGATCTGGCGTGTGCATTTGTGACACTCACCATACAACCCTTGCCCCAACTTTGTGCACGGATTGAGTTTATAATCTATACACATGGTCTTCCTAGACCATCGGACAAAATCAACTTGGTACTCCATGTACACAGGCACCCGTTCCCACCTTACGGCTTGACCTTTAATTTCGATCACCATATCCTAATATCTATCCCAGGCAGCAAGGGCTGATCCAAACAGCCAGGTAGCCTCCCTTTGGTGAGCGCTCTGGAGGCTGGTCACGTTCCAGGCCCACTGGCACCCCCCCCCCCCTTTGGTGGGAATACATGGGACCGGCCGTTGCCCTCCGCCTCTATGGATGACCCAAAGCCAGTTGGAGCAGCATATTTTCTTCCTGCTTTTAATCTGCACAAGTCCTATATGAGAACCTTACTTATGCTATATACTTTTCTGAACGATATTAATGAATAATATTTCCACTTTTCCCTTGATGAAGAGGACCAACGCATGATCTTGAAATGAATTGGGTAGCACTCTGTTTCATTTACACAGTAGTGCAGTAAAGAAGTGGTTCTGTTATATGTACTTGTTGCATTTTAATGTAATATTGTTTTCCTGTACATTGGGTCTCTGTAAACCCCACCCTATCCCCCACATTTTAACTTTTGCAATAAACTATGACATTTTATATTATTTTGTATTAACCTTTTTAGTGGAGCCTATGCCTTCTAAAGTCCCGTCAGAGGATTCTGTTTTTCTAATTCGTGTTTAGGGATGTGGGCATACTCTCCACTTATCCCAAGGAGTTTAAGTGTACCTACTCATTTATCCCCCTTTAATAAGGGGGTCCCCAGATCCCGACCCCCCCATGTGAATTAGTATCGGGTATATCGTACCCCCACTAATTCACCAAAAGTGTCAAAAAAGAAAAACATACAGAAGAAAATTAGGGACAAGTGCGTTATTAAAAAATAAAAATAAGTGTTTCCTGTTGTAATCCATCGTCAATCACGGCGAGTGACAGACTCGAAAAAAAAACAACAACGAACAGCTCCTCTTCCATGGGAGGGCTCCCACAGACTGAGATCTCTTATTTTGATGATTTATTTATAGTGAAGGGTGGGGCCATCCAGTGACGTAATTGAGTGACCCGCCCCTCTGACGCCACATGACGTAAGAAGGGGCTGGTCACCTGTACATCACTCGGTGGCCCCACCCTGCACTATAAATAAAATGTCAAAACAAAGCCAGCACAGACGGCGGCAGCCCTCAAATGGAGGAGGAGCTGTGCATGCCATCTGCGTGCAATGTATTATGGTGCGTTTTGCGGCGGCGAAGTCACTGGGAACACCCTATAATGTTCTAAATTCGACGAATGGGTGGATGCCCGATGTTGAAGTTGAGTGGGCCCATCTCTACTGCAGAGCTTGAAGGGGTGGGGGGGCCAGCCTGTCAGTGCTCAGACCATACACCACACACTGCATCACATTGGTCTGCATGGCTATCGTCCCAGAAGGAAGCCTCTTCTAAAGATGATGCACAATAATGCCCACAAACAGTTTGTTGAAGACAAGCAGACTAAGGGTGTGAATTACTGGAACCATGTCCTGTGGTCTGATGAGACTAAGATAAACTTATTTGGTTCAGATGGTGTCAAGCGTGTGTCGCGGAAACCAGGTCAGTAGTATAAAGACAAGTGTGTCTTACTTGCAGTCAAGCATGGTGGTGGGAGTGTCATGGTCTGGGGCTGCATGAGTGCTGCTGGCACCGGGGAGCTACAGTTCATTGAAGGAACCATAGAAAATTGAGTACTGTCTGTGATACTTTTTTTATTTGTACTAACATGAATTTTTTCAGGACAAGATTTTGGGGTATCTCCTCTTCTTCAAGGTCCAAGCAGTACTGAATAAAAACAGTTTTAGCCAAATGTTAAAAAAAGAGAAAAAAAAACCTCTGAGAGAAAGGAGAAAGGAAAAACAAACAAATACTAATCAATGTATAAGGCCATAGTAATGAAACTAGCTGTAGAGATAGTAAGATAAGACAGGCAGAGTTATAGACTGGGGAGGGGGGGTGACAGTCACAGAGGGGGTCGTAAAACTTTAGAATAATGAGTGAGAAAACCTATATCCAAGTTTAAGCCATTATTTTTGTGTCAAAAAGAAGAATCATTCTTAGTTCAAACATTTTCCTTTCCTGCGTGGTTCTGAAATCCCCTTTAAGAACTAAAACATTGAGGTTTTCAATAGTGTGGTCTGGTTGGGAAAAATTATGTCCCACCGGTGTGCATAAATCATGATTCTTGATGGAATGTCTGTGTAAATTCATCTTTGTTTGCAATTTCTGTCCTGTTTCCCCAACATAAGATCCTTTGTTGCACCTACTTCATTGGATGAGATATACCACATTACTAGAGGTACAGCTGTATGATCCCATGATATTAAAGGTCCCATTTGTGTGTGTGACACTTTTGGATAGATTGATCTGATTGCACAGTTTGCAACGTTTTTTGTTGCAGGGTTTGCTTCCATTATTTGTGACTTCATTATCAGAGTCCTGCTGATTAGTTTTTGTCTGAGATTAGGTGGTTGCATGAAATCCAATATTGGGGGTTGTTGGAATATTTCTTTCAGAGTATCATCTTCTGTTATAATGGGTTGTAAATCTTTGATTATCTTTTTATCCCTTCTAGTGCTGGGTTGTATGTGGTGACTAGAGGGACACGGTTATTTGTTTTTTTCTCTTCATATTGGAGTAGATTTTCTCTTCGGGTTTTCAAGGCTGTGTTTATGCTGTTGTTTATGGTTTTGTCTTTGTACCCTTTCTTATGGAAGGAGTCTGCCAGTGTTCTGAGATATTTATCTCTGTCCTCTGGGTCTGACCATATTCGGTGGTATCTGATGGCCTGGCTGTGCATGGTGGCCCGTTTAGTGTGTTGGGGGTGAAAACTGGAACTATGGAGATAGCTGCATCGGTCAGTCAGTTTTCTGTATATCGAAGTGTGAAGCTTGTCATCCCTGATGTATACTGTAGTGTCTAGGAAGTTGACGTGTTTTTGAATAATCCATTTTTAGTTGGATAGATGGGTGAAAGGTGTTGATCAATGAGCCAAACTTTTTTAAATTTTCTTCACCTTCAGTCCATATCATAAAGATATCATCAATATAACGATAATATCTGTATGGCTTATGTTGTATGCTGTTCAGGAATTTCTCCTCCAGGTCAGCCATAAATAAATTTGCATATTGGGGTGCCATTTTACTTCCCATAGCAGTACCCATACACTGGAGATAGATGTCATTGTTGAAAGTGAAACTGAAAATGTGGATATAACAGAGGAACTTGGAACTTGCAAACTGTGCAACCAGATCAATCTATCCAAAAGTGTCACACACACAAATGGGACCTTTAATATCATGGGATCATACAGCTGTACCTCTAGTAATGTGGTATATCTCATCCAATGCAGTAGGTGCAACAAAGGATCTTATGTTGGGGAAACAGGACAGAAATTGCAAACAAGGATGAATTTACACAGACATTCCATCAAGAATCATAAAGAAGATGATTTATGCACACCGGTGGGACATAATTTTTCACAACCAGACCACACTATTGAAAACCTCAATGTTTTAGTTCTTAGAACCACAGCCTGGCCACATACAGAGGCCCAACATTGAAGTAGCACTGTCAGGCATTTTAGAAGCATAAATTACACATCTCATTTCTCAACCACCTATTACACTTTTGAAGGCCCTGGAGCACCAGGACAATGGAATTACCCACAAAATTACCCCATTTTGGAATGCTAACACCCCAATGTATAATCTGTGAGGCATAATGAGTCTTTTGAACTGTTCATTTTTTTCAGAAGTTTTTTGAAAATGTGGAAAAAAAAATGAAAACGCTTATGAGACATAATGAGTCTTTTGAACATATAACTTTTTCCAGTAGTTTTTGTAAAATGTGGGAAAAAAGGAAAACATTTTTTTACACAAAGTTGTCCATTTATAAGAGATTTCCAACACACAGCATGTACATAGAAGAAATTACTAACCAAAATGCATTCTGCTACTTCTCCTGAGTATAGCAATACCACATGTGTGAGACTTTTACACCGCCTGGCCACATACAGAGGCCTGACATTGAAGTAGCACCTTCAGGCGTTCTAGGAGTATAAATTACACATCTCATTTTTCAACCACCTATTACATTTTGAAGGCCCTGGAGCACCAGGACAATGGAAAATCCCACAAAATGACCCCATTTTGGAAAGCAAACACCCCAACGAATAATCTATGAGGCATAATGAGTCTTTTGAATGGTTCATTTTTTTCCAGAAGTTTTTGGAAAATGTGGAAAAAAAATGAAAATGCATTTTTTTTACACAAAGCTGTCCATTTCTAAGATATTTCCAACACACAGCATGTACATAGCAAAAATGGCACCCCATTCTGCTACTTCTCCTGAATATGACAATACCACATGTGTGAGACTTTTACACAGCCTGGCCACATACAGTGGCCCGATATACAAGGAGCACCATCATACATTACATACATTACGCATCTAATTTCCTGACAACCTATCACATCTTTTTGAAGGCCCTTCATATTTATAACACATAGCATGTACATCCCAAGAATTACACCCCAAAATACATTCTGCTGAGCAAAAGGTTAAGAAAAGATTACCTGTGATCTTAGTAGTGCAGCTGACCACAGGAGGAGAGCACTGATCCAGGCAGCAGTCAGGGACATTGTCAGCGACAGCAAACAGAATTGTCCAGGCAGCAGGCAGGAATATTGTCCATAGTCAGTACATGCAGGGATACTGTCCATATGCAGTCCAGGGTCAGTGCAGGTAGAGATATTGCCAGCAGTGCCAAAATATTGGTCATTGTAATAGGCCAAAACATGGTCCATAGTACAGGTAGAAGGTCAGGAAAGAATGGGGACCAAGGTAGAGGCTTCTCTGGTAGATCCAGGCAGCAGGCAGGGACGTGGTCAGCGGCAGCGAACGGAATTGTCCATGCAGCAGGCAGGAATATTGTCCATAGTCAGTACAGGCAGGGTCCTTATACAGTCCAGGTAGAGATGATGCCAGCAGTGCCAAAATATTGGTCCTGGTAGTAGGCAGAAACATGGTCCATAATACAGGTAGCAGGCCAGGAAAGAAAGGGGACAGGGGTAGAGGCTTCTCCCACCCAAAGCTCTATGAAGTCTCCGAGTCTCCAGACCCTAATCTGGGAATGAGAAAACAAAAACAGCTTTCTTCATCCAGAAAAACAAATTCTGGAGCCCCTCACATATGTGAGACCCCTGTGTTCTGAATCCCACTGCTCCAGGGTAAAATATCAGTCCAAGAGGCAGGCAAAAAACATGGTCAAACAGTCCAGGGTCAGTTCCAGAGCAGGCAGAGGTAGGTACAGTTCAGCATTAGGCAGAAGCGTGGTCCTATAACAGGCCAGGGTCAGTTCCAGAGCAGGCAGTGGTAGGTACAGTTCTTCGTTAGGCAGAAGCGTGGTTGTATAACAGGCCAGGGTCTGTTCCGGAGCAGGCAGAGGTATTTTTAGCATGAGGCAGAAGCGTGGTCGTATAGCAGGCCAGGGTCAACTCCAGGGAAGGCAGCAGCATGTACAGTGCAATGCCATAAGGGGTGTGGAAGCAAATGGCAATTACGTTTACCATACTTCACTAATAATGTAGAGAAGTATGGTAACGGCGGAAACAATTAACTATACAGAGGCCCGATTGGGAAGGGCATTGGGGACAAAAATATGCTTTGGTGCACACACAGCATCTCTTTTGACGTCTATGGCCTGATTCAGTGTGGGGGAGTTTCTCAGGAAAGTGTCATTCATGGAGCCTGCTTACTACATCAGATCTAATACTTTCTGGTGGACCTTCAGGGTGATGACTTCTTCTTGGTAGTAAATATAGGATACAGGGTTTTCTGTAGATTTTTGGTAAATTATGAAAGAGTTGTACATGGCCAATGTAAAAAAAGATAAATAGATACTTTAATGTATCAAATTCCGGGAGTTTCTGGTGGGTAGATATGGTTCGATCATCTGATCATTGAAGTCCACTCCCCCCATGAACAGATTATAATCGTAGACACAAGCAGGTTTCTGGATTGGGCCATTTCTTCTGGGGATATCCACGTATGTGTCATCATGAATTGTTGACAGCATGTGTACATTTCGTCTGTCCCTCCACTTCACAGCCAACAGCTCCAAGTTCCGCAAAGACGCCGCCTCCCCTTTTCTTAGCCTTTCATTGGCGAGCCTTTGCGGGAAACCTTTTCTGTTGGTTATGATTGTACCACATGCTGGTGTCTTCATTCTGTAAAGATTACGGAAGAGGGGCAAGCTGGTGTAGAAGTTATCCGTGTAAAGATGATAACCCTTCCCAAGGAGTGGATAAATGAGCTCCCAGACAACTTTTCTGCTGGTTCCAATGTAATCTGGGCATTGACGTGGATGCAGCTGGGAGTCCTTACCTTCGTAAACCAAGAAGGCATAAATGTAGCCCGTGACTCGGTTGCAAAGCTTGTACAGCTTAACCCCATATTGGGCCCTTTTGCGGGGAATAAACTGTTTGAAGGACAGCCTGCCTGAGAATTTAATAAGTGACTCATCAATGCATATGTTTTGCTCGGGCATATATAGCTGGGAAAATTTTTCTGAAAGCTAGTTTAGAAGGGGGCGAATTTTGAATAGTTTCTCATAAGATGGGTCATTTCTGGGAGGGCACTGAGCATTGTCATTGTAGTGGAGGAACCGGAGTATCATTAAGTATCTGGACCTTCGCATAGTGGAGGAAAAAATTGGCATGTGGTGGATGGGTTTGGTGGTCCAATAGGTGTATAAATAGTTTTTTTTTGAGAGTCCCATGTTAATAGTCAGGCCTAAAAAATTTTTAAATTCCTCCACAGTAATAGCTCTCCATTCAAAGGGACGGGCATAGCTTGAATTTGGGTTGCTTGCAATAAACTGCTGGGCAAAGAGGTTGCACTGGGCCACGATAGATGATAGGAAGTCCTCTGTAAAAAGTAAATTTAAAAAATCAATTGGGGCAAAATTATCGGTGTTCATCTGGACACCTGGCTGGCCGGTGAAAGGGGGGGCGTTTGATGCTCCGGAATTGGATGGAAGCCACAGGGGGTTCTGAAGGGCAAAGGGAAGGCTGGCATGGGCCATTTGGGGCTGAGATGACACCCCACTAGTAGAGTTGAGCGAACCCGAACTGTAAAGTTCGGGTCCGTACCGAACTTTTGGGTGTCCGGGACACGGACCCGAACCTGGACTTTTCAAAAAAAGTCTGTGTTCGGCTCCGGGGTTCTGGTATTTTATTACACGTGTTGAAAAGCTGCCAAGGGCAGCCAATCAACAAGTGTTTCACTGGTTTTCCCTAGAAGCCATCACAGCCATGCCTACTATTGGCATGGCTGTGATTGGCCAGTGCACCATGTGACCCAGCTTCTATATGGGGCTGGAGTCACCATGCTTCATGTCATATGCTTTCAGGATAGTTTAGGGAGAGGATGCTGCTGGCTCTGTGAGGGACAGATTGCAAATATTATAGAACATCTCATCCTGCATTACTGAACGATCTGATTGTGGACTAGGGAGAGATACTAGTACTGGTGCTTTGAGGGACAGATTGCACACCTCATCCTGCTGCACAGAACGATCTGACTGGACTAGGTAGAGTCTGTTGCTTTAAGGGAAAGATTATTCTTCTAAAATCATTATCAAGTTGTACAGGGAAAGGTTCCAGCTATTGCTTTAAGGGAAAGATTAGTGTTCTAAAATCATCATCAAGTTGTACAGGGAAAGGTTCCAGCTGTTTCTTTAAGGGAAAGATTAGGGTTCTAAAATCATCTCCAAGTTGTACACGGAAAGATTCCAGCTGTTGCTTTAAGGGAAGATTATTGTTCTAAAATCATCTTCAAAGTGCGTGGGAAAACCCTGTTTAACCCGCGTGGAGCCATATTAGTGTTCTAAAATCATCTTCAAAGTGTGTGGGAAAACCCTGTTTCAGCCGCATGAAGCCATATTAGTGTTCTAAAATCATCTTCAAAGTGTGTGGGAAAACCCTGTTTCAGCCGCATGACGCCATATTAGTGTTCTAAAATCATCTTCAAAGTATGTGGGAAAATCCTGTTTCAGTTGCATGAAGCCATATTAGTGTTCTAAAATCATCTTCAAAGTGTGTGGGAAAACCCTGTTTCAGCCGCATGAAGCCATATTAGTGTTCTAAAATCATCTTCAAAGTGTGTGGGAAAACCCTGTTTCACCCGCGTGGAGCCATATTAGTGTTCTAAAATCATCTTCAAAGTGTGTGGGAAAACCCTGTTTAACCCGCGTGGAGCCATATTAGTGTTCTGAAATCATCTTCACAGTGTGTGGGAAAACCCTGTTTCAGCCGCATGAAGCAATATTAGTGTTCTAAAATTATCTTCACAGTGTGTGGGAAAACCCTGTTTCAGCCGCATGAAGCCATATTAGTGTTCTAAAATCATCTTCACAGTGTGTGGGAAAACCCTGTTTAAGCCGCATGAAGCCATATTAGTGTTCTAAAATCATCTTCAAAGTGTGTGGGAAAACCCTGTTTCAGTTGCATGAAGCCATATTAGTGTTCTAAAATCATCTTCAAAGTGTGTGGGAAAACCCTGTTTCAGCTGCATAGAGCCATATTAGTGTTCTAAAATCATCTTCAAAGTGTGTGGGAAAACCCTGTTTCACCCGCGTGGAGCCATATTAGTGTTCTAAAATCATCTTCACAGAGTGTGGGAAAACCCTGTTTCAGCCGAATGAAGCCATATTAGTGTTCTAAAATCATCTTCAAAGTGTGTGAGAAAACCCTGTTTCACCCGCGTGGAGCCATATTAGTGTTCTAAAATTATCTTCAAAAGTGTGTGGGAAAACCCTGTTGGTTACCTCCTCCTCCTCCACGGCCACTTTCACCGCCTCCTCAACCTCCAACTCCACATCCACCTCCATTTTTGATTTTTGTATGTGATTTTAGCTTAAAAATTATTTTAAGTTATTTCCCTATTCCCATTTCTTTGTAGGGCACTTGTTCAACACTTACCCCCATTTTCCTTCCTTTTGCAGATCTCTAGGACTTTCCAGGACTTTGTTACAGCCATTTTTGTGCCTAAAAGTTCGGGTCCCCATTGATTTCAATGGGGTTCGTGGTCCGGGTCAAAGTTCGGGTCAAGTCCGGACCTGAACCCGGACTTTGTCCCGAAGTTCGGCCGAACCTGCAGAAACCGAACTTCCAGAGGTTCGCTCAACTCTAGACACTAGTGCTTGGCAGTGGTCTTGTGGATGGCACGACTCTGGAGGTGGATGGCATGGCTCTGGAGGTGGAAGGCACGGCTCTGGAGCTGGATGGCATGGCTCTGGAGGTGGATGGCACTGCGCTGCTGGTTGATGCCACTGCTGTACTTGTAGTAGCCTCATCACCAGAGTGCCTTCTTTTTGTGGGCACACTTTCCTCTTCATCTGCTGATTCTGTAGAAGACCCACTACTTGGAAAGGGGTCATATTGAGAAAAAGAATCGGACCCAGTCCCAGACCCAGACCTCAGCCTCAGAGAGCTCCCCGTCGCTCAGGCTAAGGATACGGTATGCCTCCTCTGTGGTGAATTTTTTTTTTGCCATACTGGTAGATATGGATGCACTGATGGGTGCTGATGATGGTGCACTGTTGGGTGCTGATGAGGGTACACTGATGTGCGCTGATGAGGGTGCTCTGATGTGCGCTGATGAGGGTGCACTGATGTGCGCTGATGAGGGTGCAGTAATGTGCACTGATGAGGTTGCAGTAAAGTGCACTGATGAGGTTGCACTGCTGGGTGCTGATGAGGGTGCACTGATGTGCGCTGATGAGGGTGTACTGCTGGGTTCTGATGAGGGTGCACTGATGTGCGCTGATGAGCGTGCACTGCTGGGTGCTGATGAGGGTGCACTGATGTGCGCTGATGAGGTTGCACTTATGTGCACTGATGAGCATGCACTACTGGTTGCTAATGAGGGTGCACTGATGTGTGCTGATGAGGGTGTACTTATGTGCACTGATGAGGGTGCACTGCTGGTTGCTGATGAGGGTGCACCAATGAGGGTGCAGTTATGTACACTGGTGAGGTTGCACTGCTGAGCGCTGATGAGGTTCACTTATGTGTAGTGATGAGGGTGCACTTATGTGCACTGATTAGGGTGCACTGCTGGGTGATTATGAGGGTGCACTTATGTGCATTGATGAGGTTGAACTAATGTGCACTAATGCACTTATGAGCACTCACTGATGGGCACAGGTGGCACTGATGGGCACAGGTGGTACTGATGGGCACAGGTGGCACCAATGAGCACAGGTGGCACTGTAGTTGCACTGATAGCACAGGTGAGCACTGTAGTGGCATTGATGGCACCGTTGAGCACTGTAGTGGCACTGCTGGGCACAGGTGGCACGATGGGCACAGGCGGGCACCAATGGGCACAGGCAGCACTGTAGTGGCACAGATTAGCACTCTAGTGGCACTGATGGGCACAGATGGCACTGATGGGCACTGTAGTAGCACAGGTGAGCACTGTAGTGGCACTGATGTGGCTCTGTAGAGGCCCTGATGGCACTGTAGGGCACTGATGTGGCACTGGTGGCACTGATATGGCACTGTAGTGGCACAGGTGGCACTGATGTGGCTCTGTAGCGGCACAGGTGGCACTGATGTGGCTCTGTAGAGGCACAGGTGGCACAGATATGGCACAGATTGGGCCAAGTAACGCAACAATGTGACACTGTTGGGCACTGTGGGGCACTGCTGGGCACAAAACTCTATCTTTTTACTCACTTAGATGTTCAATCCCCCTCTCTCTCCTCTGCTGCAGCGGTGTGAGGAGAGGAGGGAGTTGAACCCAGTCTGAACCTGTTGTGTTTACATTGTGATCGCTCAATCATTGGATGGAGCGATCACGCGGTAAATGGCTGCCGCAATTGGCCGTTTACCACGATCCGTGTCCCGTGGACACGGCGAGCATGGATAGTCTCATGTGCGTGCCCCACGGGGTGCACGGGACCCGCGATTCTGGGAGGACGTCACTGTATGTCCTCCCAGAATTAAGCAACCACCCTGTAGCCGTCATTCGGCTATGGGCCGGTTAATAAGTGGTTAAATCCGTACATTCCAGATGCATCAAAACAAAATGTTTTCAATGTCTTACAGATGTCTTACAGTTTATTTTCTTTCTAAAGCAGCTACAGCATAAGTAGAAAAGCCTGACTCCTGCCAGCATGTTGTAGAGTTAAACCGTTGCTCTTTTTGTGGAAGCAGTGACCTTATTGCAGAGGTCTAGCACACTCACTCCATCAGCTTTGCTGACTGAAGAGCTATAGGTCTGACTCAGTGGGGGGTATTTCAGGTCTCTGCAATAAGACCACTGTTTTCCCAAAGAGAGTAAGGGACCCAATCTGCAGCTACTGGCAGGAGAAGATGATATTCTAGTCAGGCTGTAGCTGCATTAAGAAGAAAACAAAGGCTAAGCAACTTTTGTTTTCATGCACCATGAATGTATTTATTTGGTTTAAACTGAAGGTACAGTTGGGCCTTATCTTTTTCCCTGCCTCTACAAAAAGCCAGGAGTGTTGTTGTTATATAAGAGCCAAGATCACTGTCTTATGCAGTGAAAATATGTTCTGAGTTTATTTAATGTATATATGTACACTACATGGCACTTTAACTGCCTACGTATTTAACCTCCTAGACCTCCAAACTTCCAGAAGATAATTTCATTGTTTAGCCATGTTCAAATGTTCCCCAACATTTCTCCCTTTGGTTGCTATTAGCAAGCTATAATATAATCTCTTATTAATACCACATTTATGGGCTAATCAGATACAAATTGGCAGAAGTTTATTTGTTTAAACCGCACCAGCAAAAGCATAAAGAAAAGTATAAAATTATTAGTATATAATTGAAATATAAGATTTGATGTTTCAATCCCTATGGTAAGTCAGGATTCTTGATTTTGGGATTAAATGATGAAAAGGGGGGAGGGTAGGTATGATATCTGAATCAACAGGTTGGCACCCTCCTTCCAATGATGAGCCTACTTGTCTCCAGAACGCTCAACAGTGATATCTGGTGTCCCCGGTATACCCCCTCTGTTCAATACCCTCCTGAAACCCAATTATCTTCCATTTTAATCCAAATAGTTTTTCTGTATGTGTTTTTGTGTATATCAAATTCCTGATGCATTTGATGAGCACATGCTGCTTTGGTATGAAGAGCTCCTCACTCCATCTTCTTCAGATGGCTGCTAGCTATGAAACTCCTGCATCCCACTTCTAAAAGGAAAATATTGATCTTCCAGCCATTCTGAGCAGTTAAAGTTTTCATTTCTGAGTACTTCATCTTTTTTACTTGTAAGTTTATTCAGCACCATGTTTCAATGATATTTTCAATCCCATAGCATATGCCAGTTTGGTCCTACTGGACTACAGGTCCATGTCTGGCTGAAATTTTGTCACCATAATGTCTGATTGAAACATTTTTTTTCCAATTCCATATCAATTTTTCGAAGCTGAGCTTTCTGCAGCATCCTTACATCCTTTGATTTTATTTGATGCTTTGGGGGTTGACCTGCTGTTACAAATCATGTGATATGGACATTCCTTGACAATATTACAATATTTGTGGGAGAACATTTATGGTGCTTTCCCTCTGTTACAAGAATAATGCCAGCTGTCTGAAAACCAGGTTATGCCAAGAAGTATAATGCCCTTGGGTGAAGCGCACAGAGCATCCTGTTAGAATGTGCCTAAGTGATGTGGGTATTTGACAGAGAGCAAACATGATCTTCCTTCCCACTACTGCTTCAGGTTACAGGGTGTGGGTAGGTGGGAAGGAAGTCTCTCCCAGTTAGTCCATTGACTCTGCTTGGCCATTGAGACAGCCTTGGCATGTCACTTTCCCTCCTTCTCTCTTCTCACCACTCAGCAGCAAGCCATCCCTTCTGCACCGATTTTGTCTTGTACCACTGAAGAGCTTTTGGGATAAGCCCAAAACTGGATCATCATGTTGAACTTTGCCAACCATTTTGGGGCTTAACACTCTGAATATAAGTCCACAAAGTAATGTTTTATCAGATTTGTTCTTATTACAGGCACCTGAAAGAATTCAAAAGCAGGTGCATTCTTGTAAGCACAATAGGGAACTCCATTAGGGCCTAGTGTTAATGCCGTTCTCCCCTCCTTCATTAGGTCTTTCACCTGATTCAACCTCAGAGTGCTGATGTTAAATTGAAGTTGTGGGGTTTAAATTGGTGGTATTTGTTCTTCTTTTCACTCTTCAATATAGACAGTTCTGAGTAGACCTGTGCAATTAGTTTTGTTCTGAATTCGTTTTTCGTCAAAATTTGGCATAATCGTTAATTTGGAAACATCTGAATTAACGAAAAACCATTTAACAAATTTTTCCAAAAACAAATTTTCCAAATTCGAAAGAACGAAAATCCGAAATTTGAATATTCAAAAGAATGAAATTCCAAAATTTTAAAGTACGAAAATTTAAAATAACGAAAATTCGAAAAAACGAAAATCCGAAAAAACATGCGGATAATTTATATTATAATTAAATTATTATGTTTATTAACCATTATTATAGTTTTTTTTATTATTAATATTTATTGGTGAACGTAACGAATACAAATTTATCCAAATTTACAAATTTTCGAAGTAACGAATAGAGCATCTATACAAATAGAACGTACCGAAATCACATTTTTCCGATTTTACGAATGACCGAAATAATGAATACCGCATCTATTCAAATGGGATGCACTGAATTCAAATTTTTATGAATTTATTCAAAATAACAAATTTTGATCATAATGCATGATCTGAAAATTAATAAAATGAAAGCGTAAAAAAATGAATTTTTCAGCAGTGCACATGTCTAGTTCTGAGATATTTTTCAAATTCCTATTTGGCACTTTCACACTTTCTTCTACTGTTTGTCCTTCTTTTCCTTCACTCTTCTATCTCTCCCTTTTTCATAGGTGCAGTGGTGGGAATGAAACTTCCACATTCTTATTTCTATTCTGCTATTCTCATGATATATAGTTCCTAACTTCTTTTGTTACCTACAATGTCTATGCTTTGGATACTTTATTGTAATTGTAGTGATGTGATAATTTCTTTGCCCATTTTCCAAGTATATACTCCTGTTATGCGGTGTTTGTTTTGCCCTTTTTAAAATATGGCTGCAGACTGTGTAAGTTGCTGCAACTTCCCCTCACTGAGACGTACATAGAGACTGTTAATAATTTAATGTTCCTGTTTGGAAAATACCTTATGTTGGATGGTTCACTGAATGTTATTTCTTCAATACATGGACTTTCAAATACAATGCTGTGTGCATTAATGTCTATGTGGATTAAACATTTCTCAATTGGGATTTTACTTGCTATTCACAAGCCCCAATTGAGTGGAGGCACTAGCACTTGTTAAATATCCTGTCCTGATCACACAGATTATAAAGACTCTGCTCCTAAATACTATACACGTGGTACCATCATACCCTAGTAGTCGCACAGAGTGAAAAGAATAGCGGCTTACCTTCTACCCCTGCATCGGTAATTTGTGTTATGTTGAAAACCAATAATGATTTATTCTTTAGTAAAAAAGTTTTGTTTAGCAAAACAAATGTGTTTCTCAAAAACAAGTTTTACAGAACCTTTACCCTTTCAGCTGAACATTTTCTAATACAGCAAGATATTTAAAGGAAATATATAGCCAAAGCTCCCCTCCTACAACCTCCACTGCCCAGTGCTACAGTGAGCACTGAGGGGCAGATCAGAGAGCTGGTCACTGATAGGCATGGCTCTCTGCTCAGAGCGGAGGGGGAGAACTGAGCGACCTGGGGTGTTTAATAGATTAGCTCTCACTGCAGAGCCAGTGGGGACCGATGCAGCATCGGATCAATGCTGCATCCACCTAGGTGTGTATAAATGTTTGTTTTTTTACATGTCCATGAGCTCATAAAAGGTAATACCATATGTATTTTTCACTTTTTAATTTAACACAATGCACTATTTCTCTGAAGGACATCTATAAAGAGATGTGTAGTTCATTTCACCAGGTTAGAATTTAGCAATTCAATTAAAACATTTCAGATTCTTAAACTACATTGTTTACCAGCATATTTATTCCCATCTTCAGAATTTTTTCAACAACAGCAAAATAGTACAGTAAAACTGGGCCAGAGTTGTGGGGAAGTGACCCATGCCTTCCCACACACACTCCATTAATGGCTATTGCAATACCAGAGCAATGACTGCATCTGATTGGATGTGATCACTGTTCAACTAACAATTTTCACCCAGATCCTTTGATTTTCCCATGCAGTCAAGAGTCGACAGGGACAAACATGGATCAAATTTTAAAGGAATCAGACAAAATTGAGTACTGTCCATGATACTTTTTTTATTTGCACTAATATATAATTTTTCAGGACAAGCTTTCAGGGCGTGTCCCCTTCTTCAAGGTCCAAGCAGTTGCAAGCAAGGATGAATTTACACAGATATTCCATCAAGGAACATAAAGAAGACAGTTTCTGCACACCTGTGGGACATCACTTCTCACAACCGGACCACACTATTGAAGACCTCAATATCTTAGTTCATAAATGGGATTTCAGAACTATCCAGGAAAGGAAAACGTTTGAACTAAGAATAGTACTTCTTTTTGACACAAAAAAGAATGACTTAAATTTGGATATTGGTTTCCTTACCCATTACACTACAGTTTTATGACCCCCTCTGTGACTGTCACCCCCCCCCCCCACACACACACACACACACTAGTCTGTAGCTCTCTTTCTCTGTCTTATCTCAATGACCCTGCTACTAGCTTTATTACCATCACCATATACATTGGATTGTGTGTGTTTGTTTTTCCTTTCCCTCAGAGATTTTTCTTTTAACATTCTGCTAAAACTTTTGTGAATCAGTACTGCTTGGACCTTGAAGAAGGGGACACACCCAAAAAGCTTGTCCTGAAAAATTGTATGCTAGTGCAAATAGAAAAGTATCATGGACTGAAAGCATTTTAGGAGGGAAAAAGGAAGAAAGCATATGGTAAAAAATTGACTGTTAGACCCCTTTCACACTGAGGCGCTTTACAGGTTTTTTTGCTAAAAATAGTGCCTATAAAGCGCCTCTAAACTGCCTCTATATGCACCCCAGTGTGAAAGCCCAAGTGCTTTCACACGGGAGGCGGTGTGCTTGCACGGGAGGCGGTGTGCTTGCAGGACAGAAAAAAAAGTCCTGCAAGCAGCATATTGGGGCGGTGCGGGAGTGGTGTATGCACCGCTCCTCCACTGCCCCTGCCCATTGAAATGAATGGGCAGCACTCCCAAAGCGGCTGTACACCATTTTGAAAGCGTGGCGTGCTTAACCACTTTTTTCCACTTCTTAGGGGTTAAAAGCGCCCCACTACTGCCCGAATAGCGGCGCCAAAGCACCGCTATAACAGCGTTAAAGTGCCGCTAGACTAGTTTACCGCTAACGCTCAGTCGGCTGCAGTGTGAAAGCAGCCTTACTGTCACTGTACACACAGTATGTAATAAATGCAAACATAACACTGTCATCTACTGGTTAAACAAAGGAAAGTGTTATGAATATAACATTATAGGCTATCAGGAAGAATTTTAGAAAAACTGGGTTAACTGCCTAAACTGCACCTAATGTAAGGCTTGCCAGTTTAAAGTGGCATATTGTTTAGTAAATTAGCTCAGCTGGCAAATATATTGGGTAATGCATAATCTTAATAGCTTGCGATAAATAAAATAAAAGTGAAAACCATTGTTACTGTACTCTATTAAGCATCAAATTAAATCATTGTTGTTCTTTCTAAATAATTTAAACTGTATTTTATACTTGTATAATGGACATCAACTACAATACTACATTATATTACTTAGACCTAGGCAAAGCATATAAACATATATGATTGATTATTAACACACATGCACATGGCAATTTGTATAAAGCTTAGTGTAGATATAATTATATAAAGATTAGGTCTTGCACTTAAAGTGGTTCTAACCGCAAAAGGTTTTTTTGGCCTTAATGCATTTCCTGCATTAAGATAAAAAACCTTCCAATACCTGTCCCCCCCTCCCCCACCCCCCATTCCTAAACACTTACCTGAGTCCTCTGATGCTCAAGGGTTATCCTGGCTGCAGTGCTGCTGCTCTCTCTTTCTAGTCTCACAGGATATGCTGAGAGCAGCATTGTGCTTATGGATGCACACAGACCAGCTCAGGAGTGCACAAGTGCCCCCTTCAGAAGGAGTGGACAGCGCTAGCTCGGGACTCCATAAGAGGCAGCAAAAGAAGAAGATAATAGCATTTACAATCACTTTAACTTTGTTGATGGTCTAAACATTTGTGAAATGCATTCTTACAGTACTCAAAAGTGCATATCACTACAGGGTGCAGAATCAGAAATGCATATTACACAGGGTGCAGGACTAGGGAGTGCTTATTGAACAGGATGAGGGACTCAGGGGTGCACATTGCACAGCGTGCAGTGTGCAAGAGTTAATATTGCACAGGATGCGGGACTAATGAGTATGTATCGCACAGGGTGCAGGACTCAGGAGTGCATAGTGCACAGGGTGAGGGACTTGGGAGGGCATATCACACAAGAATGCAAGGTTCAGGAGTGATTATTGCACTAGGCTCTGGAGTGCACAGGATGCGGGACTAATGAGTATGCATCGCACAGGGTGCAGGGCTCAGGAGTGCATAGTGCACAGGGTGAGGGACTCGGGAGGGCATATCACACAAGAATGCAAGGTTCAGGAGTAATTATTGCACTAGGCTCTGGAGTGCACAGGATGTGGGACTAATGAGTATGTATCGCACAGGGTGCATGACTCAGGAGTGCATAGTGCACAGGGTGAGGGACTCGGGAGGGCATATCACACAAGAATGCAAGGTTCAGGAGTGATTATTGCACTAGGCTCTGGAGAGCACAAGACATAGGGATCAGGAGTGTGTATCGAATGAAGAACAGAATTCAGGAGGGTAAATTGGGCAGAGTGCAGGACTCTGGAGTGTGTATTGCACAGGGCTCAGTAGTGTACAATGCACAGGTCTCAGGAGGGCAAGTATGTATCGTACAGGGTGCAGAACTCAGGAATGCATATTGAACAGGGTGTGAGACTGAGGAGCGTGTATCTCCCAGGGTGCAGGGCTCAGGAGTGTATATCGCACAGGGTGCAGGACTCAGGAATGCATATTGCACAGGGTGAGAGACTGAGGAGCATGTATCGCACAGGGTGCAGGGCTCAGGAGTGTATATCACACAGGGTGGAGGACTCAGGAATGCATATTGCACAGGGTGAGGGTTTTAAGAGTGTGTGTCACACCGGGTGCAGGTCTCAAAAGTGTATATCACACAGGGTGCAGGCATGCACATTGCGCAGGATGCAGGACTCAGTAGTACTTTTTCTCAGAGGGTGAGGAACTCAAGAATCTGTATCGCAAGGGGTGCGGGAGTCAGGAGTACATATCGCACATGGTGTAGGATTCGGGATTGTGTATTGGACAGTGCTCAGGAGTGCATAAAGCACAGGGCTTAGGAGTGCATATCACACAGTGCAGGACTCAGGAGGCCATATCACAAAGGGTGAGGGACTCTGGAGTGTATATTGCTCAGGATGCAGAGTGTGTATCATACAGGGAGCAAAACTCGGAAGTGCATATCACACAGTAGGACTTAGGAGCATGTATAGTACAGAGTGAAGGACTCGGGAGTGCATAGTGCACAGGGTGAGGGACTCAGGAGGGCATATCACACAAGAGCACAGGGTTCAGGAGTGGTTATTGCCCTAGGCTCTGCAGTGCACAGGACACAGGGATCAGGAGTGTGTATCGAATGGAGAACAGAAGTCAGGAAGGTAAATTGTGCAGGGTGCAGGACTCGAGAGTGTGCATTGCACAGGGCTCAGTAGTGCATAATGTACAGGCCTCAGGAGGGTGAGTATGTGTCGTACAGGGTGCAGAACTCTGAAGTGCATATTGCACAGGATGCAGGACTCAGGAGTGTGTATCGCACAGGGAGTCTCAAGACGTGGGACATGCTGTGTATGAGTGGGAGGACTCCGGACATGTAATACGTGA
>BLSH010536654.1:59121-75978 GCA_018402905.1 Glandirana rugosa | reverse complement strand
GGGGAACGCTATGTATAAGAGCTAGGTATGCACATTGTACAGGAGTACTTTTTTTCAGAGGGTGAGGAACTCGAGAATATGTATCGCAAGGGGTGAAGGAGTCTGGAGTGCATATCGCACATGGTGCAGGATTCAGGATTGTGTATTGGACAGTGCTCAAGAATGCATAAAGCACAGGGCTCAGGAGTGCATAGCACACATAGTGCAGCACTCAGGAGGGAATATCACAAAGGGTGAGGGATTCTGGAGTGTGTATTGCTCAGGGCTAAGGAGTGTGTACTGTATGCTGCTGTGTGCTGCAAAACTCAGGAGTGCGCATCACAGGGTGTAGGACTCAGGATTTATATTGCACAGGGCGCGGTGCTCAGGAGTGCATATCCCACTAGAGCACAGGGTTCAGGAGTGCTTATTGCACTAGGCTAAAGAGTACACAGGACACAAGGATCAAGAGTGTGTATCTCTTTGCATGCAGAAGTTAAGAAGGCAAATTGCACAGAGTGCAGGACTCAGGAGTGTGAATTGCACAGGACTCATGAGTGCATAATGCACAGGACTCAGAAGGGCATATCACACAGGTTGCAGTATTCAGGAGTGCATATCACTCAGGGTGCAGGACTCAGGAGTACTTTTTCTCTGAGGAACTTGAGAATGCATATTCCAATGAGTACAAGACTCAGAATTGTATATTGGACAATGCTCAGGAGTGCATATGACAGAGAGTGCAGGACTCGGGAGGTCATATCGCAAAGGATGAGCGACTCGGGAGTGCATATTGCTCATGGTGCAGGAATATGTTGGATGACACTGGGAGCACTGGAGATACAGAAATCACTATGGGAAATGACCCTAGCAGCACTTGTGGTATAGAGATAACAATGGGAGTCACTGGGAGACTTCTGGGAAATCTATTAGCATGTGGATGTGTTACTCAAATGCCAAACAGCACATGCACTGACCCGTTACCGAGCCTGGCCACAGGCAAAGAAGCCAGAAGCCAAAGATTGGCAGCACACCAAAGACATCACACAGGGGAAAAGACCTGGCACTACAGGGTGGAACAGGTGAGTGTGACACTACCCCTTTTTTACGGGGCCTCTCCACTTGCTGCAGTCGAGGTTTCAAGAGAAGTGAAGATGTAATCGCTTAAACAAGAGAAGAGCTAAAACATCAAAAGCTGGGACTAAAGACCTGTGTTCAGGGTTGAAGCTGTTCCGATCACTTAACTATAATAGCTTCCCATGAGAAAGTTTAGAGTCCAAGATCTGGAGGACCTCATATTCTTGAGACTGGTTGGCAGAAGGAGTAACCAAGGAAGATGCACCAGAAAATCAATTCAAAACCAACGTCTTAAGTAGAGACACACAGAAGGAGTTAGGAGTCTTTGACTGAAGTGGTAAATGGAGTTTATAGCAAACAGTTTTTTTGGCAGTGATAACATAGAATCAGATAAATTGAGATGCAAATTTTATAGAAGGTACCTTAAGAGGGATACTTTTTTTTGCCAATTAAACCTTCTCATCGGCTTAAATAACTGGAGCCCTATGCCAATGTCTGCCAGCAAACCTCCTGTGTCTGGTGGCTGGTTGCTAAAGTTTTAAGAAATCAATGGGTGGTACTGCACTGTTGGGTATTATTATTGTAAGTTGTGAACTACGCATTGGAATTGAGCCACATGCTAAACCGGAAGTGACGTAGGCATACGAGCTTGCTGCTCGTGGAGTATTCACTTGTTGTTTATCTTAAAAAGTGAGTGTAATTAGATGTTTTAACTAATAAACTATGGTTAAACGGTATCACACTATTGGCCACTCCTATTTTATACACCGCCATTATTTATGTTATCGTCAAGGACCCCGGAGGAGACCGTCTACCAGAGAGCACCCCAAGCTATATGATCCCTACCAGGACCCCTAGAGGCAGGTGGATCCATATGGACTACCTGTCATGTACCTGGTGGTGGAGTCTGATTGTGCAGAGGGCAACCTCTCTTACGGCCCTGGTTTGGGAACCCCTGATAGAGGAAACAGGAGATTCCAGAGCACAGGGGGGCACGAGGGCTGGTGCGGATGCAGATGGTGTTGTGAAGATCCTCCAGGAGCTCATGCGGACAGAAGAGTGGTGATGCAGGCCGGGTCTGTATTAGGCAGGCTAGTGTGGTACAAAGGAACAGGCAAGCGGATCGTCGGGTGCAGGCAGGGTCATAAACAGGCAGACGGCTGAGGTACAAGAGGGTTAGGCAGAGACGTGGTCGTAGGCAGGCAGAGGGTCGGTACAGGCAGAGTTCAATCAGAGGTCAGGCAAGCCGGGTCACAGATACAGGAAGACTGGGAAAACAGGTCACAGGAACTCACTAACACGCTGTAGACCAGACAGCACTTGCTACAGGAAGCAGGAAGTTCAAATAGGGCTGCTCCTCCAGGAAATAGAGGAAACAACAATCAAATGCAATTAACCCTCAGCACAGTCTTCTAACATTGCCCCCCCTCAAGGGGCAGCCTCCGGATGCCCAAACGGGTTCTTTTGGTCAGGTTCCTTCTCCAGAGGGTCCTGATCAGGGCCTCTGCATGTAAATTCTCTTCAGGCTCCCAAGAGCTCTCTTCGGGCCCATAGCCCCTCCATTTAACCAGGTATTGGATGGTGCCACCTCTCCCCCTGCAATCCAGAATGGACTCCACCTTGAATTTTTCTGATCTATCAACCAATACTGGTGCTGGCGGACCTGTCTGTCGATCAGGAAAAGGGTCAAAGACCTTAGGCTTCAACAAGGACACATGAAAAACTTGGTGGATGCAAAATGACTCAGGCAGTTCCAGTTCATAGGCCACTTCATTGACCTTTTGTTTGATGGGAAAGGGTCCTATGAACTTAGGGCCAAGCTTCTTTGATGGGCATGCCAATCTCAAGTTGAGGGTGGAGAGCCATACCAGATTACCCGGCTCCAAGTTTAGTTCGCCCCGCCTCTTCTTGTCATAGGTCTCCTTATTGGCCGCCTGTGTTCGTGCCATTGTCTCCTGCAGGAGTTTGTTATTGGAGGAAAAGAAATTCAGTAAGTCAGTCACAGCGGGCACCGAGTTTTCCGGGCAGGCATTGGACAAGAAGGCGGGATGGTAGCCAAAGTTAGCAAAGAAGGGTGACTGCTGGGTGGCCGAGTGAATCGAGTTGTTATATGCGAACTCCACCAGCGGTAGGAGCGTAACCCAGTCGTCCTGGGAGAACAACGGGAAACAGCGTAGATATTGTTCAAGAGTCTGGTTGGTGCGCTCCGTCTGGCCGTTCGTCTGGGGATGGTATGCGGAGGACAGGGACGGGCCGATCTTCAGCGATTTACACAAAGACCTCCAGAACTTGGATGTGAATTGCACCCCACGGTCAGATACCACATCCGTTGGGATCCCGTGCAACCGGACAATCTCCTTAATGAATATTCTGACCATTTCTGCGGCCAAAGGTGTGCCTTTCATAGGTAGAAAGTGGGCCATCTTAGAGAGTCTATCCACTACCACAAAGATGGTAGAGCAACCTTCGGAAGGGGGTAACTCCACAATGAAGTCCATGGAAATGTGGCTCCAGGGCCTCTCCGGAACAGGTAACGGTTTAAGAAGGCCCCAAGCCGGGTTTTACTCCCCTTACATCGGCTGCAGGTAGTGCACGATCCCACATAGGCCTTACAGTCCTCTCTAACTCGGGGCCAACAGAATGTGCGCTGCACTAATTCCACAGTCTTACGTGCCCTGAAGTGCCAAGCGAGGCGGTGGTCATGGCAGAGGTCTAAGACTGCGGTTCGCAGATGCCCCGGTACAAATATCTTGGTGCCATGCCAGAACAACCCGTCCTTGGGCTGCAGAGGAGTTCCCGGAAGGGGGTTTGGCCCCAGGGAAACTTGCCGATCCGTGACAACACATCCTCCTGCAACAACAAGAAGCTTCCTGGAGACAATATAGTGTCAGGGGATACTGGAGCTTCTGGTATGTTGAACATATGAGACAAAAAGTCTGGTTTGGTGTTTTTCGACCTGGGCCTGTAGGTGATGTGAAAGGAAAATCAGGCGAAGAACAGCGCCCATCGGGCTTGGCGGGATTTCAGCCTCCTGGCAATCCTTAGGTATTCCAAGTTGCGGTGATCTGTATAGATGAGAATGGGATGAGCTGCCCCCTCTAGGAGATACCGCCATTCTTCCAGGGCAGCCTTGATAGCAAGAAGTTCCCGGTCCCCCACATCATAGTTTCTTTCAACGGGGGATAGCTTGCTTGAAAAGAACGCCACTGGATGAAGTAGCGCCTTAGTACCCTGCCTTTGAGAAAGAATAGCCCCGACTGCCACCTCGGATGCATCAACCTCCAGAACATAGGGCAGAGTGGGGTCTGGGTGCTTAAGGATGGGTGCAGAGGTGAATAGTCTCTTAAGCTTCTCAAAGGCTGCTTGTGCCTCACGAGTCCAGCAGAATGGGACACCCTGCTTGGTCAGGTGTGTGATAGGGGAGATGATGGAGGAAAATCCCCGGATAAACTTCCTGTAGAAGTTTGTTAATCCAATAAATCTCTGGATTCCCTTTCTGTCGACCGGGGCAGGCCAGTCCAGAATGGCAGAGACCTTTTGGGGGTCCATCTTGATGCCTCCGACAGAAATTATAAGTCCAAGGAATTGTATGCTTGCCTGCTCAAATTCACACTTTTTTGGTTTGGCATAGAGGCCGTGCTGACGGAGGCGACCCAGTACCTGTTTGACATGGGAACGGTGGAGATAACAGATACAAGAAGACTGGGAAAACAGGTCACAGGAACTCACTAACATGCTGTAGATCAGACAGCACTTGCTACAGGAAGCAGGAACTAGAGGAAACAACAATAAAATGCAATTAACCCTCAGCACAGTCTTCTAACACTACCTAAGAACTCCATACATCTAATGCTGTTATCTTACAGCAATGAGGTGAGAGGCTAGAGAGCTCTGTGTTGCCACAGCAATGAAAGTCGTCTGCAATCCGTAATCACGGTGGGACTGTGAAAGAGGTTGACCATACTGTTGCACACAGCACCCCACACCTACTTTGTTGCATCTTTGGACTATTGCAATCTTACTTTCTCTTGCCCCATTAGAGTTATCACACTTATTTAACTCTATAGCGTTCAGCCATTAAGTCGGACCCCATACAACAAAATGGCTGATTAACCCCTTCTCAGCCAAACTACTGACCTACTGCAGGTTATATATCATTCCTCCCAACTTTTTGAGATGGGAATGAGGGACACCTATTAACAAAATATGTAGGCATAGGACACACCATCTGCCACGCCCCCTTAAAGGAAAAATGTACAATACAAAAATGATTGGTTAAACCCACAAGTACTATTTTTAACCACATTTATTCCTTTATATTGGCTTTTAGAATTTATAAATGCAGCAATTTATAAATTGGATGAAAGATTTAGCACTGGGAAACACGTTTTGCTAGATATTTAGTGCATTTTATATTCAACTATATAGATCAGACCAAAATGAGGGACAAATGAGGAGGAAAGAGGGGCAGAGGGACTTTGTTCCAAATCAGGGACAGTCCCTCGAAATCAGGGACAGATGGAAGCTATGTAATAGGTCCTCATAAAATGGCTGATTAACCCCTTCTTGGACTATTGCATTCTTATTATAAGTCACTAAAGTCACATTCATATGTTTATTTATGTTTTGTAGTTTCATGTTTACTTGCACTTATCGCAGTGTTTAGGCATCTTTGTTTTAGCATCATTTCGTTTATTTAAGCATTCACTAACAGAAGATTATGGTATACTCTTGTTTATTTCCACTCAGTGATGTTGCACAATTGTTATAGGGATATGTAGTTGTTTTATTTCATTTTATTTTTTCATACCATTAAGTGGTTAGACACATGATCACAATACTACAGGTTTTGGTTCACAACTTACAATAATAATACCAGACAGCGCAGTACCACCCATTAATTTCTTATGATGCCTATTAACTGTAGGATTGGTTAAATTGGTGCTTGCAGCAGTCAACCTAGTATATTTCACCCCCAATTGATAGCACGGGAGTACCATATTGCCTATTTTTTTTGGTTGCTAAAGTTAGCTTTGTACTTTGGACCAGATCTGGTTCAACTTAATTTCTAAGGCATCCAGGACAGTCACTGCTGAGTTCTGGCATTAGGTTGAATGTTATGGGCAAACTCTGCCCATGGCAAAAGAGTGACCCAATCTTGCTGGTGATGGTGAGCAGACACAAAGGCTTAGAGAAACTGCTCAAGAGATTGATTTGTTTTATGACTTTGCCAGTGGACTGTGGGGGGGCGGCCTAAAGAAAACTGTAGGAAAACATTATTCTGACTCCAACTGTTGTAATAGTGACTTTTCCCTTGCTGAGATTTCTATGCCTGGCCTGTATAAGCAGCCCTTATCTGATAGCTTGAACTCATCAAACACCGTTTTCATCAGCATGGGGCTTTATTGCAAGCAGCAGATACAGCAGACAACAGACTACAAGATGTGGCAGTTGAAGGAAAAGATAGTATTTGCAGGTCAAAACATGGTAATGTGTTCCTGGATGCGAACAGATTGCATGAGGCCTATACAGAAGTGGCCATCTCTTTCCTCACAAGACAGTAAAGCAGGAACAGGAAGTACATCAGAAGATGGGAGGGGACACATATAATAAACAGAAAAGGATGGTGCTATAAGCAAAATAACCACAAGATGGCAGTATAATAACCAATTATACAGAAGTCAAATAACAATGGCTTATGAAAATTAACTATATGAATTCCCCCACAACATGTGTAACAGCACAAACATCAATACATTTTCAGAGGCCCCTTTTTAAATTGCAAGGTTCCCACAATTGGACACAGTGGAACTAGGCATACTATGGAACTGGAAAATCTCCTGAATGAAGAAAGGCACCAATGATACTGCCCAAGGAATGGTACAACATGTGCAATTTTGGAGAAATGGTCACTGACCACCTTAACCACAGTATTTCCCTCAGAAGGAGGTAAGACAATAATGATTTCCATGACAGTATGGCTCCAATGTTCCTTGGGTACAGGGAGTGGAAATGGAGGTACTGCAGGAGCTTGAGTGTTGGATTCATTCTGGGCAAAGACTGAACACACTTTCACATATTCTTTCACTTCATTGTGGAAACCTGGTCACTAGTATTGGGGAATGAGAAAGATAAAGGTGCTATGTCTAGAAAACATGGAGTTGTTGATTCAAAGAAGTGACTTAATACATAAGTCTGAGGGGTTTGACCATTTTACTTGGAGAGATGGCAGCATTTCATATGTACTTAGAGCCAGAGCTTAAGTAGGAAGCATGATAAACTTTGGCTTGGTGGATATATCAGAATCCTGAGGATCAAATGAACAGAAAGGGGCATCTGTTTGAGAATTTGTCATATCCGGTTTGAAAGTCATGACAAAATCAAACTGTCAGGAAAACTGTGACAACTGTGAACAGCAACAAACAACACACCACTTGCATGCACTGACTGTAATCTTGTAAGGCAACCTTTCTAAGAGGTACCACCACTCTTCCAAAGCCAGCTTAACGGTGAGTAATTCCTGATTTCCAAAATAGTTCTTTTATGAACAAAGATGCCTAGGTCCACTGGGTGGCTGAAAATATTGCTTTTACACATCTTGAAGAGGCATTTACCTCAACAGAAAATCATTTGGACAAGTCTGGACTCATAGAAGCAGGGCCAAATAGGTAAGCTTGTTTTTGGTGGGAAAGGCTTCCACTGCTTCAGGAGTCAGGAGTATTGATTTTGCCTTATCATAGAGTCTGTTTATATGAAGACACTCAAGGACTGTTTAAACATGAAGTCTATGCATGGGAAGATATGGAGAGAAGTAGAATTTCTCATCCAGATAGACAACAACACAGAAGATCTCAAAAGATCTCATTCACAAAGTACTGGAAAACAGCTTGGGCATAATGGGCAGAAAGCTATCACAAGGTATTCATAATGGTTAACTCTGGTGTTAAATGCTGTTTTCCACTCATCACATTCCTTAATATGGATTAGATGGTAGGCCCATAGTAAGTCAAACTCTGTAAAGATCTGTGCTCCAAGAGTTGGCCAAATCATTCAGTAATGAGTGGGAAATGATAGTTTCTTTTCACTGTATTGGCATTCAAGCACGGATAGTCTGATGATTTTGCAAGATATCCTCCACCCTGGGCTCAGCCAGACTAAGAGGTAAACCTGGGATGGTATCTGGATCAGATCAATAGAGCAATCAAAGGGGCTGTGGGGTAGAAGATTATTCATATTACATTTTCAAAAAATATTGAATAATTCATAATGAGCTGGTAAAAGTATTTGAGACTCAGTGGAAACTACAGATAGAGGTTTCAGAGGAGTCACACTAGCAAGGCATCGAGATTGACAGAATGGACCCTGAGCTAACAAAAAACGAGGGGTCACATTGGCATGGCATCTATATTGACAGATTGGGCCCTAGGCTAAGAAAAAAAGAGAATGTTGGTGCAACTATGGGAGTTCTAAGACAAGCTTACATGAGGTTTGAGGTAATATTAGAAGGGAAATAATCTCTTGTTTGAGTACCCCACTGTCATCTTGATGGGGGGAGGTATAGGAGCAATTGGGCCCAGGAGTTAAAATGGTTCCATCTATGGTGGAAACTCCTTGAATCTGAGGGAGAGGTTTTCTTGTCCATGCAAGTTTCTCTAAAATGGAGGCCAATGCGAAGTTGCCAGCTGCACTGAATCAATGAAAGCTTCCACTGTAATCATGAAAGTATGAAAGTGCAGGTGCACTGGAATTGAAGTTCACTGAGACAAAGAGTAAAACTGTCTGGCTAGTTTACTCTCCTCAAGACACTCTGAAACTCTGACTGCTGTTGAAACTGCTTCAGGAAAGTTTATTTTTTGGCCACAGTAAATACAAATGACAGACAAGATTCCCTTCTTGCTGACCTGGTTTGCTCCTGAACTGACCTTGGCTTCTGCTCCTGACTTGTCACCAGTTCCTGACCCCAGCTCTGTTCCTGACTTTGGCTCTGCTCAGTATTCGGCACCTCACTGCCTGCCTGTTGTTGACCATGGTTATTCTTGTGACCATGCATCTGTCTTTGATCCTGGCTTCCTGTCCTGCTCAAGTGCCTGCTTGTCTGTCTGCTGTACAAGCTCTGTGCACCGCTGAGTGTTCCAGCCTCAAGTCTGCTGTGAGCTCTGACAAGCCACACAGCCTACACTTGCAGCTCAAGTGGAGTGCCCCTTTAACCTGGGCTAGATTACAGAACACAACTACTGTTCCTGACCCATTGGCCCGCCAGTTTCCTTGGTACTGCATCTCCCACTGCAAGTTCACCTATCAACATCTGCTGACATTCGTGTTCCTCCTCTCCCTCGGTACCCACTATTTCACTTCCAGTGGGGCCTGGGCTCGAGATACAAGAGAGGCCGACCTCGTCTTTCAGTCTTCTAACAGGTACGTGACAGGTGGGCCCTCTCGTGAGCTTAGACGGCAATTTGGATGGCCAGAGCAGCAAGATCATCCAAATTGGTAGTAATGTCAGGACCTGCAAGTTCAGCTTTTATACGTTCTTTTAGTCCCTGCCAAAAAGTAGCTTTGAGAGCTTTCAGGAGAATTCTGCCACAACCATGTGAAATTGAATGGCAAACGTCCCTACTGTAAAAGTATCATGCCAGAGCTGAAGGAAAGCACTTGCTGAGGAAGAGGCTTAAGCAGGTTTGTTAAAGACTTTCTGAATAGAGAAAGAGTGTTGTTATGCAGTAACAGGATCAAGTCTTTCCCAAAATGCAGTAACCCAGGCCAAAACATCCCCAAGGAGCAGAGACAAGTCACCTTAGCATGATCAGAAGGGAAATATTGCAGCTCTAGTTCAAAGTTGATGCTATACTGACTCTCAAAGTCTTGACAGGCCTTTTGATCTCCAGAAAAGGGAGAAGGTGGTGGCAGGTGAAGATGCCCTGAAGGGCACTGACTGCTGGGCATGAGGTAGTGGAGACTGACCTGGATTTTTAGGTGCTACAGCAAGGGAGGCTTGAGCCAGGTGATTGGTAAAAGTGTGAAGGTGATGTACCATCAGGATTTGAATGGTCTCACAGGCAGAAAGTCTATGGAAGGGATGCTCGTTTGAATTCATGGGCTGCTGTGGAGCCTTGAACATGGTAGTTTGAGCAAACCATCATGAATGTCAAGGGCGTCTGTCCCCCCTAATGGGATAGACTGGCTAACCAATAATTAGTTGTACCACCACTAGCTAGATAGCATTATTGACCACAGGGTAGACACAGAGAGCTACGTGGAGCCCTGGACAGCCAGGATGCCACTTCACAGCGGTTGGTGCATGTAGAGTGAGCGTGCATGCCCTTAAAGGGACTGAGGTGTAGTGCGTAAGGAGCCTCCTTGTCTTCACCAGAACTTCTGAAGTTGGAGATGGGTTTTTCTGCAGATGACTCCGATGTTGCAATCCTCTGACTAACCCAAGCAGTACGCTACTCAAAACAGAGTGCCTGTATGCAAGTAAGAGTCACTTTTCACAGATTAGTAGGTAGCACAGTCCAAGCTGGCAAGAGTGCATGGAAGCACACAGGGGCACTGGGAGGGGGTAGGAGTGCATGGAGTCATGCGGAATCACTGAAAGCTAAATGGAGTGCTTAGAAACACAGTGGAGAAAGCAGACTGGGAGTTCACAGAGAAATGAAGCAGACTGCAGGCTAGGAGTGCACAGGTGCTGGTAACAAATGGCAGGCTGGGACGCACAAAGAATCATGGAGGTGTAAGGAGGCTGAAACTAGGCTTAGATAGACAAGGAAGCAAGAGGTATAGGTACTTTGGTGAGCTCAGTGTATATGATAGGTGCAGAGATTCAGGTTGCAGGCAAAAAATCACACTGGAGATCACTCTGCAATTTGGGAAGTCACAAGGAACATGAGGGGTCCAGCTGCTAGCATGCGGACGTGTTGCTTGGAAATCAAGTAACACATGAACTATCTGTTTAAGACAGAGCCTGACCACAGATTGGCTAAGATGCTAGAGGCCGCTGTTTGGCTTTATGCCAATGGCCTCATACAGAGGAAAAGACCCAGCACTGGAGCATGAAAAATGTGAGTTTGCTTCTGTGGCTGTTATTTTCCATCTCTGTGCAATAACTTACTGCTATGCTGTGAGCTGTCTGAATAGCTGTACTTTAGTTAATTGCTTTATAGATTTATTCTCACACACAGAACAGAATGACTTAAACTAAGGACACGCCTACTTCCCTCTCTAGCCTGCGTGGATTTTTAGTTTAACAGAGGCAGTTAAAACGTAAGCAGCTAGTACTGGGCTGTGTTTTTTGAAAGTCTGTGTTATACTCTGCAAACAAAATATTGTGGAAGCACTCTGTATTAAATGTATAAAGTGGCCCCTTAAAGTGATATTAAAGCTTGGTAATTTTTTAAAAATAACAAACATGTTTTGTACAGAGCAGTCCCGATCCTCTTCTATTCTGGTCCCTCACCGACACTCCTTTCACTTTCCCCTCAAGCAGTGCCCCCAGAGAAAGCCTCTGTGTGCACACTTCTGAGCTGCTGCTCTATGTGTCACATAGAGACACATAGAGCCACGGCTCCTCATTGGCTCACTGGCTGTGATTGACATCAGTGGGAGCCAATGGGCTTCCACTGCTGTCTCATTCAATAAGGAGAGGGAGTCCAGGGACTGCCGAGTCTCACAAGCACATCGCTGGATCGAGAGGGGGCTCAGGTGAGTATTAGGAGGGCTGTGAGAGAAGCAGCACACAGAAGGTTTTTTACCTTCATGCATTCCAACCTTCAGCCTCTACAACCACTTTCTGGAGTAAAAGTAGGAAGACCAACAGGAACCTATGATTTGATTATCAATGTGCTCTTGGATATAAATGAAGTTTGTCCCTTTCTCCAACCAGTAGGTTTAAACCTTGCCTGACATTTTGAATCTGATAGGTGGCTGTACATAATTTACATAATGTTTTGTTTTTGTAAATACAGATGACAAGAAAAATGCTCACTATGAATATTGTTTGCCTTCAAAGATTGATAGTTGTTCTTTTAAGGTCTACTTACATTATTTATTACAAACATGTATACAGTATATACCAAAAAAGGTTTATTCTTTACAAATTCAAGTTCCCTTTTCTGAAACCCAACATATGTTGCAGTTATTTACTAGATGCTCCTGAGAGACAACCAGCTGTGGACGGACAAGCACTTTTTTCTAATCTACCGAAAAAGTCCAGAGCTTAGTGTAAATCAGCTCAAAAGCCAGCTCCTGGAGTTGACAAGGAAACACTAAACTTTTAACAAGGTTTTGTTGTTTTCCTTATCGTATTTGCCACAGAGGAAACATTTCATGCAATACCTGTGTTTTGGGCTCTATAATAACCACTTCTCTGGTGGGAACAAGCTGTGCTTTTAAGATGGTCAATGGTCTCTTGAGCCTAGTCACAGTTTAATGGGAATTCGTATTTGCAGACAAAATTCCACTTGGCTTTAACCCAGCTTCCCTCAATGGATTGTTACAAGGAAATTTTACTCATCAAAGGCTAAGCTATTGCATTATGTCTGTCTGTGCAATCCTTTTTTTATCTCCTGCTGAAAAGGTCTCTTCACACTTGACCTTTTTGTGGAATATGGCCACTTAATTCCCATGTGAAAGGAGGAAAATACTGAGGTTTTTTTTCTATACACTAAGAAAATCTATAGTGCAGTCCCTTCAAACAGAGCTTTTATAAGGCGTACTTACAAGTTCATAGTAAAATATGTGTTTGCGTTCTCATATTCTGTCTGTTAAAGTGAAATGTATTGTAAAATAGTATAATTATGTTTCTGTGAAATGCATACACTAATATTACTTTGAAATAAGGCCAGTCTGACTTGAAATCATTTTAAAATGATGAGTTGTAATTAGTGAACACATCATTTTATTTTCTCCTTTACTTGCAATGTGGGATCAAATGTCATGTTCCAGGATTGCCCACCACATACACAATAATTTCTACAGGCTCTTATGAAGCTCCAACCCCATTTTCAAGGGTTCCTGCTAAGCTTCTGCTACTTCCAGGTTCTCCTGTGTGGCTCCAATCCCACCTCCAGAGGCTAATATGAAACTCCAACACCACCTCCAGGGACTCTTGTGAACTTACAAGACCTCTTCCAGGGGTTCTTGTGAAGCTCCAATTCCACCTGTAGGGGCTCTTTCAGTCAGGGAAATTTCAGTCCCACCTTTAGGTTCACTTAGGAAACTCTAATATCTTCTCTTCTTAGAGTCTACAACCATGGTAACTTTAAGCATCCTTGGCCACTCTATTGAGTCTTCATGACTCTTTCCACTCACCAAGAATGCTTACATTTGTGGTAGGAAGTTGGATAAACTCATTATGATTCCTATAGTCTGCAAATATGTGGCTACTAACAATTTCTAGGAACTGTCCAGGGTTGAGGATGAAGATATGTCTGTGATTTGGATACCCTTTCCTTTTACCTTTCCTTGCTCCTGTACTGCTTTGTTCATCTGCCAGGATTGGGGTACAAAAGCCCCATGTACACTTTGATCCAACATGTTTAGTCCACAAGTGGCTTTGGATTGCTTCCCCACCCGCTATGTGATAGTACTGAACCATATACTGAATCAGAAGTCACTAAGTGTGACTTCCTATAACGGGAAATTTCAGGTATTTCCCTTCACTTTTTGCAGCTGAATGGATTGGCAGGGAGGTGAAGGAACTTATAAGTATATGCTGCTGAGGGAAGGGGGTAAAGTAACCGTTTTACTTTGCCCTGTGTGAGAACAGAAAAGGTTTATTCTATAAACATCTGTACAAACAACTTCACAGAAACCCAACTCATTTGTAGCTTAGGAAAATGTGAACTGATGCAGCCAATTGCTTCTATAACAACCAATAACCAATAATGAAATTCCTGCTCTTTGAACTGTGATAAGGTGGCGAAGAAGTTAAAAAAATTAGCATGCCATAAGTGTGCACATGGGGTGTGCTGGGTTTGCTTGTGCACACCCTAAACACCTTGTGTGGTTCCTCTTCTTGCAGTGGCCCCCCTCCCTGTGCCCAACCCACAGTGCTGCTGGCTTCCTTGCCCTCCTCTCCCACTGGCTGTCGCTGTGGGCACATAGGGGGATGTTTCAGGATGGGGAGCAGGGGAAGGGGCTGGTAAATATTGAATTTACTGGCTCCTTCCTTTTTAGAATGAACACAGTGAGTAATTGCTACAGATCATGCACTGTGTTGATTCATAACTGAATCATAGTAAACTTTGTTAACTATGCTTCTGTTTGGGAATGAGCAGGAAGCTGCTCAACACAGAGCACGTCCCTTTCATTCACTCTCCAGTGCAGCTGAGGCTGTAGAGAAATGTACTGATTAACCTATGGCCACAGTCCCTTTATCTGTCTCAAAAGTGAGAAATCAGGGGTCTGTTTAGACTCCTAATTTTTACCAAAGCCCCCCAACAGGGAATGTTTATTTAACATAATTAACACCTTCCTCTGCTCTACTGACACCGTCCTCTGTCCTACTGACAGAGTCTACTGCCCTACTAACACTACTACCGCTTCTACTGCTCTACTGACTGACATCATCCACTGTCCTACTGACACCATCCATGTTTTAATACATTGTGAAATGTTTCTTTACAATTAATTATAAAAGTGTGTGTGTGTGTGTGTATATGTATATATATATATATATATATATATATATACTGTATATTGAGGGAAAAAAGTATTTGATCCCTGCTGATTTTGTTTGTTTGCCCACTGACAAAGAAATGATCAGTCTATAATTTTAATGGTAGGTGCATTTTAATAGTGAGAGACAGAATAACAACAAAAATATCCAGAAAAACACATTATAGACTGATCATTTCTTTGTCAGTGGGCAAATGTGAAAAATCAGCAGGGGATCAGATACTTTTTTTACCCTCACTGTATATATATATCTATATATATCTATATATATATATATATATATATATATATATATACAGTATATATATATACCCACATGTGTGCAAAAGTTTTAGGCAGGTGTGAAAACATGCTGTAAATAAAGAATGCTTTCAGAAATAGAAGCATTGGTAGTAAGTTTATTTTATATCAATTAACCACTTCCCGACTGCCGTACGACTATAAGTGGTGACAGCGTGGCTCTGTCCCATGAATTGCCATTTATAGTTGTGACTTTAGTGCACGACGGCTAGGGGGCGAGCCGTACGACTATAAGCGGTGACAGCGTGGCTCTGTCCCATGAATTGCCGTTTAAGTTGTGACTTTAGTGCATGATGGCTAGGGGGCGAGCAGTGCACGCTCGTGCCCACCGCGCGCTCCCTGGCTCGATGTCCACTGGCGACTTGCGATGCACTGTCACAGAGCCAGAACTGGGAACCGCCGATGTAAACACGACGGTTTCCCATTCTGACAAGCGGCATGTGAGAGATCTACTGATCCCTGTACTTGGGATCAGTTAGATCTCTAATTCCCCTGCCAGCCTAGCCCCCTCACGGTTAGAACACTCCTAGGGAACACAGTTAACCCCTTCAATGCCAATGACATTAATCACAGTAATCAGTAGATATTTAAATTCTGATTGCTGTATAAATTTCATTGGTCCCAAAAAAGTGTCAAAAATGTCCAACATGTCTGCCCCAATATCAAAGTCCTGATAAAAATCACAGATCACCGCCATTACTAGTAAAAAAAAAAAATTGTAAAAACGGAGAAATGAATTCTCATGGTTTGTAAATGCGGCAACTTTTGCGCAAAATAATCAATAAACGACAATTGCGATTTTTGGTACCACAAATATAAGGAAGGATATATTTTGGCCAAAACTGATGAATACATTTTTTTTTTTTATTATTTATTTTTGGATTTGTATTTTAGCAAAAAGTATGGAATATTGGGTTTTTTTTGCAAATTTTCGTCCTTTTTTCATTTATAGCGGTGATCAGAAATGACACAGAGGCGATCAAATACCACCAAAAGAAAGCTCTATTTGTGGGAAAAAAAGGATGCAAATTTAGTTTGGGTACAACATTTCACGACTACGCAATTGAAAGTTAAAGCGACGCAGTGCCGAATCGCAAAAAGTGCTCTGATCCTAACATGGGAAATCCTTCCGGTCCTTAAGTGGTTAATAAAATGGAAAGTAAACAAAGAGAAGAAAATCCAAATCAATATTTAGTGTGACCGCCCTTTACCTTCAAAACAGCCTCAATTCACACAGTTTTTGAAGGAACTCGATATATAGGTTGTTCCATCACTTCCAAGACTCCTTTTTTTTTTTTTTTACACTGAAGATAGTTCTTAATGACATTGGCTGTATGTTTGGGGTTGTTGTCCTTTTGCAGAATACATTTGGGGTCAATCACATGCCTCTCTGATGGTATGGCATGCATTTCTCAGCACTGAGGACACTGTTGATCCTGACCAAATCTCAAACTCCATTTGCAGAAATGCAGCCCCAAACTTTCAAGGAACCTCCACCATGCTTCACTGTTGCCTGCAGACATTCATTATTGTACCGCTCTCTAGATTCTTCCTCGCTTTTTGTCTTAACAAAAATGGTCATCAGGACAAATTATGAGAGAGAAGTAGTAGTGAACATTTGATGGAGTTTGTAATCATTCTTTAACCACATCAATACTGGGCACGAAAACCCCCTTCCTGTCCAGGCCATTTTTCAGCTTTCAGCGCTATCACACTTTGAATGACAATTACTCAGTCATGCAACACTGTATGTTGGGGTTTGTATGTCGGTTACAGTAATTCTTGATAGAAGTCACATTTTTTTTTTTTTTTCCTCAGAACCTTCAC
>BLSH010536654.1:45936-59111 GCA_018402905.1 Glandirana rugosa | reverse complement strand
GAAATTTGCATCCTTTTTTTTCACACAAATAGAGCTTTCTTTTGGTGGTATTTAATCACTAGGGTTTTTTTGTGCTATAAATAAAAAAAGATTGACATTTTGTGAAAAAATGCCTTTTTCTTTGTTTCTGTCATAAAATTTTGCATTTAGTAATTTTTCTGTGTAAATTTTGGCCAAAATTTATACTGCTACCTATCTTTGGTAAAAATAACCCAAATAAGTGTATATTATGTGGTCATTGTGTAAGTTATAGAGTCTACAAGTTATGGTGCCAATCATTGAAAATTGATCACACCTGATCACACCCGATATACTGACAGCCTATCTCATTTCTTGAGACCCTAACAAGCAAGGAAAGTACAAATGCCCCCAAATGACCCCTTTTTGGAAAGTAGACATTCCAAGGTATTTAGTAAGAGACATGGTAAATTTTTTGAAGTTGTAATTTTTTTCCCACAATTCTTTGCAAAATTAAGATTTTTTTTTCTTTTTTTTTTCACAAAATTGTCATTGTAACAGGTTATTTCTCACACACAGCATATGCATACCACACATTACACCCCAAAACACATTCTCCTCCTGAGTATGGCGATACCACATGTCTGAGACTTTTTCACAGCCTGGCCACATACAGAGGTTCAACATGCAGGGAGCGCCGTCAGGTATTCTATGGACATAAATTACACATCTAATGTCATGAAGACCTATCACATTTTGAAGGTCCTGGAGCACCAGGACAATGGAATTGCCCACAAAATTGACCCCATTTTGGAAAGCAAACACCCCAACGTATAATCTATGAGGCATAATGAGTTTTTTGAACATGTCATTTTTTTCCAGTAGTTTTTGGAAAATGTGGGAAAAAATTAAAACACATTTTTTCTTACACAAAGTGTCCATTTATATGATATTTCCAACACATAGCATGTACATAGCAAAAATGACACCCCAAAATACATTCTGCTATTCCTCCTGAGTATGGCGATACCACATGTGTGAGACTTTTACATAGCCTGGCCACATACAGAGGCCCAACATTGAACTAGTACCTTCAGGCGTTCTACAAGCATAAATTACACATCTCATTTCTCAACCACCTATTACACTTTTGAAGGTCCTGGAGCACCAGGACAATGGAATTGCCCACAAAATGACCCCATTTTGGAAAGAAAACACCCCAACGTATAATCTATGAGACATAATGAGTTTTTTGAACATGTCATTTTTTTCCAGTAGTTTTTGGAAAATGTGGGAAAAAAATGAAAACACAAAGTTGTCCATTTATATGATATTTCCAACACATAGCATGTACATAGCAAAATACATTCTACTACTCCCCCCGAGTATGGCGATACCACATGTGTAAGACTTTTACAGGTGATGTTTACTCATGGGTGTGACGTCACTGACAGGTGATTGGTGATGGCCACTGATAGGTGACTGGCGGTGGTCACTGATTGGTGACGGGTGTCTGGCAGTTGTCACTGATGGGTGATGGGTGTCTGGTGGTGGTCACTGATGGATGACGGGTGACTGGTGGTGGTCACTGATGGGTGACTGGTGGTGGTCACTGATGGGTGACTGGCTGTGGTCACTGATGGGTGACTGACTGTGGTCACTGATTGGTGTCTGGTGGTGGTCACTGATGGGTGACGGGTGACTGGTGGAGGTTACTGATGGGTGACAGGTGACTGACGGTGGTCACTGATAGGTGATGGATGACTGGCGGTGGTCACTGATGGGTGCCGGGTGTCTGGTGGTGGTCACTGATGGGTGACTGGTGGTGGTCACTGATGGGTGACTGGGGGTGGTCACTGATGGGTGCCGCGTGTCTGACGGTGGTCACTGATGGGTGACAGGTGTCTGGTGGTGGTCACTGATGGGTGACTGGTGTCTGGCGATGATCACTAATGTGTGACAGGTGACTGGCGGTGGTCACAGATGCATGACGGGTGACAGGTGACTGGTGGTGGTCACTGATGGGTGACGGGTGACTGGCGGTGGTCACTGATGGGTGACAGGTGACTGGCGGTGGTCACTGATGGGTGACGGATGACTGGCGGTGGTCACTGATGGGTGACGGGTGACAGGCCACTGGTGACTGGTGGTGGTCACTGATGGGTGACAGGCCATGGTCAGTGATGGATGACAGGTGACAGGCCAAGGTCAGTGTTGGGTGACAGGCCACAGTCACTGATGTGTGGCGGTTGACACACCACGTTAACTGATTGGTGACGGGTGACACGCCACGGTCACTGATGGGTGTCGGGTGACACGCCACAGTCAGTGACGGGTGACACACCACGGTCAGTGATGGGTGACACGCCATGGTCACTGACGGGTGACGCGCCATGGTTACTGACAGGTGACACGCCCCATGCCACGGTCACTGATGGGTGACACACCACAGTCACTGATGGGTGATGGGTGACACGTTCACTGATGGGTGACATGCCAAGGTCACTGATGGGTGACACGCCACGGTCACTGACGGGTGACACGCCACGGTCACTGACGGGTGACGGGTGACAGGCCACGGTCAGTGATGGGTGACAGGCCACGGTCAGTGATGGGTGACACGCCACGGTCACTGACGTGCGACGGGTGACAGGCCATGATCACTGAAGGGTGATGGGTGACGTGCACTTTATGATGGCAGTCTGATGACAGGTGCACTTTATGATGACAGGTACACTTTATGGGGCAGATGGGGTGACTGTTGGGTGACAGGTGCATTGGGGGGGGCAGGGGGGATGTGACAGGGTGTGTTTTTACTATACAGATCAGTAACTCACTGATTCCAGCTCTTCTCTCCTCACACTGGAAACTGTGTGAGGAGAGAAGAGCTGGTAACAGTGAGTTACCGCTCTGTTTACATTAGATGTGATGGACTGTGAAGTAGATCACAGCCAATCACAAGCTAACAGCCGCCAGCCGGGGGCTGATACCAGTGTCGGTGACAGGCAGTGTTCCCTGGGAACACGCTGCCACCGACGCGCACGCATGCGACTTTGTCACGGCCGATCACATGGTAAACAGCCATGGCCAATGGCTGTTCACCCCCATCGGTGACGCGGTGTGTCCTGGGGCACCGACAGAGCCAGGATGCGTGCGCCCGATCGCGCACAATCCCGGCTTAAAGGGACGACGTCATATGACGTCGTCCCAGAACGAGAGGCTTACTGCTCCGCCATCATTTGACGGTGGGCGGTAGGCAAGCCGTTAATCTATACAAAGTTAGAAAACACATTTTATCCTGGGTTCTACTTTAAAATGGAGTTCCACCCTTTTAAAAGTTAGTAGCTACAAAAAGTGTAGCTGCTGACTTTTAATTATCAGACACTCACCTGTCCCCCACTCCAGCAATGCCTCGCTATTCTCCCCCTCCTCCGTGCGGTGCCGGCATTGCAACTGTGGGTGCCCGGCTTTGGGTTCAAAGCCGGGCACAAACTGCGCATGCTCGAGCTGCACTGCAGGGCTGTGAATGGCTCGGCAATCTTCTAGGACCTGTGACTTGTCCCAGAAAATCGCCGGGAGGGAAGGGGGACAGGTGAACCTTCTTCCGGCTCCGCAGCGCCATAAGAGGGTCCCTGCCCCCCCCAAAAAAAATGACATGCCAATTGTGGCATGTCAGGGGGTCACCTGAACTTAAAGCGGAAGTTCCACTTTTGGGTGAAACTCCGCTTTAAGAGTACCCTTTGAACAAATATCATTCCTATCAATTATTAACAGACTTAATGCAAAACATGGTAATCTGTAAAATCTTCTGGAGCAGGGACTGAACTATAGTTTCACAGGAAGTCTAGGAGAATCATTTTTGACAGTAATAATTTTGTACAAAGTGCGAGTCACTTTGAAACTCTAAAATTATGCCTGGGAACATTTTCCATTATTGAAATGTCATCCTGTCTTTAGGCTTACTGCTCTCTGCAATGCAATACATTTTATAATAATGGCCATTTATTTTGTTTTTGTAGCCTGTCCTCCTGGAGGCTCATTACATGAAGTGTTCCATCAGGGCCATACATACTTGTGAAGCTAGGGCAGATGTTGACTAATCATACTCACACACTCATTCCTGAACCCTCTGGCAGTGTTCAACTTCTTCGGAACAACTGGTTTTCTCACAGGCAAACATAATAGCGGTGTTCTCTGACTTGCTGTTCCTGTACAACAAGAACAAAAATAATATTCTACAATGGAGAAAAATGAAAATGGTACTAATCCTGAAATAATAATACTGAAAATGTCTACATTTGAAACAGTACTTAAGAATAAAAACAGTTTAAAGTTCTGAGAACATTGAGTCAGTGGGTAAAGAAATGTTTTTGACAATTTGAAGTATACTCTGTATTTTAGTACACAATGTATAGCTACATCAGGCAACCTCATGGAAAAAAAAATAGTTTAAAGGATAAGTTCACCATTGGGAATATATTACATGTTCCACCCAATTTTATGGTGGAACATGTAACATGTTCCCATTGCTGCAGCTGCCACCCACTGCTCCCTCCCAATGACAGCAGTACTGGGAGAAGTTCACCATACTAGCTGTCACTGTTTGAAAACAGCGCAGCCATGCAGGGCTCCACCCACATTCTGATGTGTGTCTGAATGAACTACAGGCCCCAATACCATTAGCGGCTATCAGCTTGTAGCGCTGAGGAGTGCTGTGGTAGTACATTAAGTCTTCCTGGAGAGAGTATCGGCTTACCTGTAAGGGATGTATGGGCAAGCAGATACACTGGGTCTGATTTACTATAACTCCCAAATCTACTCCAGCAGTGCCTTAAAATACCTCCCAATTAAAGGCAATTAAGACTTCAACTCTCACAAACTAAGAGGAACTGGGAGGAAATGCAAACAGAACAGAGCTTTATTTGCCTGGCAAGATGCCTCTCAGATCACATATGCTGAACACTGGCCGTCAGCTGGGTTTGAACCTGTAACTTCCAAATTCCTCCATTTAAAGCTTGTATGTAAGCTCATTGCCATAAAAACAACATTACCACCCCCATCTCTAATATTACCACCCCTATCTCTAATATTACCACTCCCCATCTTTGATATTACCACCCCAATCTCTAATATTACCACCCCTATCTCTAATATTACCACCCCCATCTCTAATATTACCACCCCCATCTCTATTATTACCACCCTCCATCTCTAATATTACCACCCCCCATCTCTGATATTACCACATCCCATCTCTAATATTACCACCCCCATCTCAAATGTTACCACCCCCCATCACTAATATTACCACCCCCATCTCTAATATTACCAACCCCCATCTATAATATTACCACATCCAATCTCTAATATTACCACCCGCCATCTCTAATATTACCACCCCCATTTCTAATATTACCAACCCCGATCTCTAATATCACCACCCTCCATCTCTGATATTACAACCCCATATATATAATATTACAACCCCCCATTTATAATATTACCACCCCAATCTCTAATATTACCCCCCCCATCTCTGATATTACCACCCCCATCTCTAATATTACCACCCATCTCTGATATTACCACATACCATTTCTAATATTATCACCCCCCATTTCTAATATTACCACCACCACCTCTGATATTACCACCCACATCTCTAATATTACCACCCCATCTCTGATATTACCACTAAAGTTGAGCAAACCCGAACTGTAAAGTTGAGGTCCGTACCGAACTTTCGGGTGTCCGTGTCCCGAACCCGAACGTTTGAGAAAAAGTCCGGGTTCTGGGTTCTGGTATTTTATCATGCATGTTGAATAGCTGCAGGGCAGCCAATCAAGAAGCATTTCACTGGTTTTCCCTAGAAGCCATCACAGCCATGCCTACTAATGGCATGGCTGTGATTGGCCAGGGCATCACGTGACCCAGCCTCTATATGAGGCTGGATTCACAGTGCTGCATGTCACATGCTCTCAAGTTAGTGTAAGGAGAGGATGCTGCCGGCGCTGTGAGGGACAGATTGTGAGGGACAGATTGCAGATCTAATAACTAGGTAGAGATTACTACTACTGCTGTGAGGGACAGATTGCAGGTTTAATAACTAGGTAGAGATTACTACTACTGCTTTGAGGGACAGATTGCAGATCTAATAACATCTCATCTTGCATTACAGAACAATCTGATTACAGAACGATCTCTCATCCTGCATTACAGAACGATCTGATTACAGAACGATCTGATACTGGACTAGGTAGAGATTACTACTGCTTTGAGGGACAGATTGCAGATCTAATAACATATCCCTTTTTTCTCCCTTTTGCAGCCCTCTAGCACTTTCCAGGACTTTTTTACAGCCATTTTTGTGCCGAAAAGTTTGGGTCCCCATTGACTTAAATGAGGTTCGGGGTCCGGGGTCAAGTTCGGTACCGAACCCGAACGTTTCCGCGAAGTTCGGCCGAACCCCGCCGAACCCGAACATCCAGGTGTCAGCTCAACTCTAATTACCACACCTTATCTCTAATATTACCACCCCCATCTCTAATATTACCACCCCCATTTCTGATATTACCACCCCATCTCTAATATTACCATCCCCTATCTCTGATATCACCACCTCCCATCTCTAATATTACCACCCCCATCTCTGATATAACCACCGCCCATCTCTAATATTACCACATCCCATCTCTAATATTACCAGCCCCCATTTGGGGTCACCAAAGCACCCTCCCCATGTTGAGGGCAAGTGGCCTGGTACGGTTCGGAGGGGGGGGCGCTCCCTCATCCCCATCCCCTCCTGCCATGCCAGGGCTGCGTGCTCGGATAAGGGTCTGGTTTGGATTTTGGGGAGGACCACAATGCCACTTTTTTTTTTAATTTGGTGCAGGGTTCCTCTTAAAATTCATACCAGACCTGAAGGGCCTGGTACAGACTTTGGGGGGACCCCTACGCAAAATTTTGGTTAATTTTGACATGGAGTTCCCCTTAAAATCTATGCCAGACCCTTATCCGAGCATGCACTGTATATAGTCTACACTGAATATATATATATATATATATATATATATATATATATATATATATATATACCATACTGTACATATATATTCTTACACTGCCTACACTGACTGTATATACTCTACCTACACGGTATACTACACTAACTACATGCCACTAACTAAACTACCTAACCTGTTGCTATCTCCGTTAATGTTTTCACTATATTCGGCCGCTGTTTAAGCTGCCTTATATAGTGTGGGCGTGGACCTTTGGCCAATCATGGCTCTCACAGCAGAGTGTGCTGTGATTTGCCAAAGCATGTAGGTCACGGGCATGCTTTGACCAATCAGCGGGCGGCATTCCCCCGCAATTTCACTGCTTATGGGGCGCTCAAATTTCCAACGAACGCCCCATAATGTTCGGGATTTGCCGAACAGGCAAACCCCGATGTTCGAGTCGAACATACGTTTCACTCAAAGCGGGAGACCATCCCTATTGACCATGTACATCGCAAGACATTTTTACACTTTTTAGGTGAATGGGTAGGGGTACGATGTACCCAATAACCATTCACATGGGGGGCAGGATCTGGTAGCCCCCTTGTTAATGGGGGCTTGCACATTCCGATCAGCCCCCTAACCGCAGACCCCAACAACCACCAGCCATGGTTGTCAGGAAGAGGCCCTTGTCCCCATCAACATGGGGACAAGGTGCTTTGGGGTGGGGGGGCGCAGAGCCCTGGCACCCCAAACCACACACCCCCCTCATGTTAAAGGCATGTGGCCTGGTATGGTCCAGAAGGGGGGCCCTCACTTGTCCCCTCCATGCTGACCTCCAGGCTGCAAGCACAGAAAGGGTCTGGCATTAATTTAGGGGGGATCCTCCACCATTTCATAAAAATAAAATGGCGTGGGCTTCCCCTTAAAATCCATCCCTGAGCCAAAGGGCTTGGTATGGATTGGGGGGGACAATACATTATAGCCGCAAGCAAGTTGAAATTACATTTTTGATCAATGTAGAGGAGGATGTGGTAGCTATATTTGGTGTGGGTGGGGTTCATTGATTTGTTTATTTGGCATCACCACACAATTGATTCCAACCCATGTGCACAAATCACTTCCAGTTTACAGCCACATTACACTTCCTGCATTATTTCTGCTGATGTATATCTATAAGGACTGTGCAAATATAAATGAGAGGATGACTTATCAGCCCTGGTTCATACTAGTGCGATGCGGGAACCCTGCAAATCCACTGCAGGTTCCTGCATCGCACCTGACTCGCATGGCAGTTCACACTGCTATATGTAAACTGAGGGGAATGTCAATGCAAAGTTAATGACACCTCCATTTCAGCTCGCATATCACAGTGCGAATTGCCAGTTCGGCCATGAATCGCATCGCATGAGTGTGAACACCCATGCGAACAGATTCTGGTGCCGACGCAAAAAAGGTCCTGTGTGAGTTTAGCCCGACTGTGATGCAATTTCAGCCATACTAGCTGTATGGCTGAAATCGCATCACACAGACATCACATGTAATTTGCCCCACAGTGCGGTGTGAATCACATTCAATATCTCACATCACGCCAGTGTGAACCGGGGTTGAGGGCCAGTTCACACTGCACAGTTGTCCAAGATCGCATGTGATTCACACCACACTGCAGTGAAAATCACATGCGATCTCTGTGCAATGAGATTTCAGCCATACAAAGAGCCTGGCTGAAATCGCATCTGTAGGACCAAACTCGCACAGGACCTTTTTTTGGTTCCACATCAGAATAGGATTGCAAACTGATTTGGGGGTGTCAGCCTGCTATTGAAACTCCCAGCAGTTTCCATATGCCAGTGTAAACTGCCTGCGAGTCAGGTGCCATGCGGGAACCCTATGAATCCGTGCCGGGCTTACAGGCCATTCACCCCGCCATGTGCAAACTGCTGGGAGTGTCAATAGAAAGGTAATGAAACCCCCAAATCAGTTTGCAGATCGCACTGGAAACTGCAAATTTGCACAGGAATCAGATTGCATGGATGTGAACTGATTTGGGGGTGTCAGCTTGCTATTGACACTACCAGCAGTTTGCATATGGTAGTGTGAACCCCATGTATGAACACCCATGTGATCCAATTCTGCTGCATAACAAAAAAGGGTCCTGTGCGAGTTTGGTCGGGATGTGATGCAAATACAGCCATACTATCTGTATGGCTGAATTTGCATAGCACAGAGATCGCATGTGATTTGCACTGCGGCGTGAATCACATCCGATCTCGGACACCGCAGCAGTGTGAACTGGCCCTAAGGAAGGTAATCCACCTCCCCAAAAACACCACCTCCCTAAACTAATTAAAACATAAGTTACAAAAGAGAAAACCCCCCACATTCTACACACATACATTGGTGAGTATTTTTTCCCTAGAAGAATGCATGGTAAGACAAACAATACACACCCCAATCGGACAGCATGGTCAAATCAAGCCACTTTTGATGGTCAAAATGCACAATAATTTCAGAAAACAAACAGCTCTAGTGAGGTATTTGTCATTATGCACAATATCATTTCTTATCCCACAAAAACTACAACAAAAAAAAAAAACTGGCCTCTTGTCATGCCAAATCAACCCCCCCTACTGAAATCCTTTATATAAGCTAGCACACTGACACACGCCCAATAGAAGTACATGCCCACCAGTATCTTTCAATTTGTCTGTTCAAATTGATTTCACCTGAGGTGCTGCAATACCCAATACTATTTGCTGTGTTAACCCTTGGCTATGTTCATCAGATCAGTATAACTCCAGGACAAAATAATAAGCCAGTGGTTCTCAACCCTGTCCTCAAGTACCCCCAACAGGTCATGTTTTCAGGCTTGCCATTATTTTGCACAGGTGATTTGATCAGTTTCACTGCCTTAGTAATTACCACAGCTGTTTCATCTGAGGGAAATCCTGAAAGCATGACCTGTTAAGGGGTCTTGAGGACTGAAGTTGAAAAACACTGATCCTAGCAACAGTTTTCTAACCAGATGTACCTGTGCAGTGTAAACCCTACAATTTGAAATGTCCAAGTCCCTGGCTGCAATAAACCTCCAATTTAAAGTCCCAAAATAACTTGCTTACATTACAGACTATTTGGACAAGAGACAAACAAAATGCCAGCCTGTCTTTGGATTGTGATGAGAAACCCACACAGGAGGTACATATAAACTTCAACACAAGCCTTAGCATGTCGGGGATATGAAACAGCAGTGACCACTTGGGTGCCAGGTGGATTTGCTAGCCACTTAACTAGTGAGCGCATGTCTTGTCCATCTCTGTGGTGTGAACAAGCCCTACGTCCATAGCCACGCTCAGTGTCACAAGTAATATTCAATAAATTTTCCTAAGTATTGGGACACGTGCCTTTACACACACATGAACTATAATGGCAGCCCAGGGTTCAGTATAGAGTTGGTCCACCATTTGCAGCTACAACAACTTCAACTCTTCTGGGAAGGCTGTCCATAAGGTTTATGGGTGTGTCTGTGGGAATGTTTGACCATTCTTCCAGAAGCCCATTTGTGAGGTCAGGCACTGATGTTGGTCGAGAAGGTCCAGCTTGCAGTTTCCATTCTAATTCATCCCAAAAGTGTTCTGTTGAGTTGAGGTCAGGCCAGTCAAGTTCCTCCACATCAACCTCCCTCATCCATATCTTTATGGACTTTGCTTTGTGCACTGGTGTGAAGTCATGTTGGAACAGGAAGGGGCCATCCCCAAACTATTCCCACAAAGTTGGGAGCATGAAATTGCCCAAGATGTCTTGCCTTAAGATTTTCCTTCACTGGAACTAAGGGGCCAATCCCAACCCCTGAAAAACAACCCCACATCATAATCTCCCCTCCACCAAATGATTTGGACCAGTGCACAAAGCAAGGTCCATAAAGACATGGATGAGGGAGGTTGGGTGGAGGAACTTGACTGGCCTGCACAGAGTCCTGACCTCAACCAGATAGAATGCCTTTTGGCTGAATTTGAGCGAAGACTGTGAGCCAGGCCTTCTCATCCAACATCAGCTTTTGACCTCACAAATGCATTTCTGGAAGAATGGCCAAACATTCCCATAGACACACTCCTAAACCTTAAGGACAGCCTTCCCAGAAGAGTTGAAGCTATTATAGCTGCAAAGGGTGGGCCGAATTAATATTGAACCCTATGGACTAAGACTGGGATACCATTAAAGTTAATGTGCGTGTAATATTTTTGGCTATCTGGCAAGGTTTACTGTTGGAATCCTCCTACACATAAATACTACATTTAGACATAATTGGTGTAAGGCTCTAAGCCACGAGTTATCTTTTCCAATATAGGGAGAACAAACAACATCTCTACATGATGTGGCATGATTGGAATTTGAAACTGGGAAATAAGTTCTGTTAGGCAGCATTGTTACCTTATGAGCCAAAGAGCTGATACAGATAGCACCTTCCTACACACATATACTGCAGTTCTTTGGATATATAGGTGATGGAATTACATTAGTCAGGAGTCATTCTTTTTAATTTATTCTGTGATATTTGGTGGTTATTGGTGCTGTCAGTGTAGAATAGTGATGTTACCCTCATATTTTTGGAAATTACATTTTTATTTCTGATATTGGTGCACATATCACATTTTTTTTAGCTCAAATTAGGATCATTTTTAAATAAAAAAATGTTTTAGCTCAAATTATGATCATTTGGGGGGCGTGGCCAGCAGCGAGCCAGGAAGGACGCATCTGAGGAGAGCTCCGACTGCCCGGGGAGAAATCCAGAGGAATCCACGAGATCCACGGCTGGGTGAGACTTTAAACCTTTCGGCCGGAAAAAAAAACAAAATCGCGGACCGCGGACGCCGCGAAGCCGCGGAGCCCCAAATCGAGCCCGAGGCTTTGCGGCCTACACGGGCGGACACTGCAACGGCCGCCAAAAAGACCTCACAACCCACACTCTGATACCGGGGGAGCACACCACCCACCCAAACAGCTGGGGCACCCAACAGGGACTCTGGAAACACTGCTACTCTAAATTATAAACGAGAAACGACTGAGGCCTAGCGCGGCCGCCATCTTGGAAGGCCCCACGACAAGACCAGGAACACACAGGGAATAGGGGACAAAGAACTCCAATTCAAAGGCACCACTACATATCCCTGAGCCCATACTGTCCTTCTACTAGGCACCTCATATAATCAGCCAAAGTCTGCAGACAATCCAGATACCTCATACCGGCGGCCATCTTGGTGCTCCCTTTCCATCTAGCAGCTACAGCCAGCATACAATGGCTCCCTAGAACTGTAACCCAAAGAGGCCCGATCAATTGCCTATATCAAACAAGGGAGATTAACTACAAATAAGACTCAGACATGCTCATAATGTCCCGCAAGAGAAAGGAGGAACGTATCCCTAAGAAACTTACAGCCTTTTTCTACCCACCTCACCAGGCGAAAGGAAATGCCCATACAAAGGATCATCCATCAGCAAGAGCCCTATCAGACTCTTATACAGATCTTCCGGATGCAGATCTAGAAGATGGAGTCCCACAACACCTTCCATCGTCACCCCAACAATCTCCACCCTCCAGCCTGTCAACTCAGAGCCCAGCCAAATCTAAACTGAAACTCGACACATCAAACCAGCACTCACCAGGAGGCGAGGACGCACCTTCAATACCCCTACAATCGATAGCATCATTCCCGACCACTGGGCAGCCAGTGTTGGACTCCATGCTTAAAGACATGCTCCTGTCCTTGCAAAGCTCTCTAACTCAAAGTTTCACATCAGTGCTAACCAAATTCTCGGCTGAGATAAGTAATGTGCCACGGATCCGAACCCCTAAGACACATACGCCAGCTACCACTCAAGCTAACCGCTATTAAGTCCGTGATCCCAGCTTTTCTCAAACCTACGTATAAACGCCTCAAGGCGACCAACCTATCAAAGGCCATAGGGAGACTAAAAATTCAACAATGCAGAGCTCGCCAGGAGTTCCAGACGGTTGAATCTAGACTAGGTGAGCCACAGAAGAGACAAGAGCAACATTCGCAGTTGATCCAGCAACTGTCACTGTCACGTAAGAAGGTAGAACAAGAGGTTTATGACCTGAGAAAACAGGTGTAATGAATAGAGTCGGCTCTTAAACCAATCGTGACTACACTTTGAAACTCAATCTCTCGAAACGTTCCTGTCCTCGTACAGAAATTC